>VWZS01011044.1:2268311-2378229 GCA_013397075.1 Rhabdornis inornatus
AAAAAAAAAAATCTTCACCCTAGTAAATAATTCATGATAAACACAATCTTTGGAATTTGAACACATAATTAAACGCTGTCATCATTAAACATTTATCAAGTTGAAAATACGGTACACTTGAAAACACCCAATTTGTTAGTACAGAGAAATGTGACTTGCCCTGATTATTCACTGAACCCCTGACATACTGTAACACTGGAACTTGAATTACTGCATCAGATGCTGACTCATAACTGAACATTACAGACTACAAAATAAGTTTTGGGTTTTCAGGAGTTTATTTTCATTTAAGAATCTGAAATTACACAGTGAAGGCACTAGGAGTCAAGAACTGTTTGGAAGGAGCTAGGCGAGCCTTGGCCCAAAATACTTACAGATGTAGGTAAATATTCAGCTACATATATTTAATGGTCAAACTTAAAACATTGTAACAGGGCTGTGAAAGGCAATGAATGATTTGCACAATGAATGCAAGTTTTTGGTGGCACATCTTTACCTCTCAAACATATCCCACCATAGTCATTACTAACCAATTCCTCTTGAAGAAAAGCAAAATACTGATGATGGTCACAATTTGAACACAGATTCTCTTCACAGGAAATACTTTAAAAACACTTCTGTTTTGAAAACTGTTAATTTAGAAAAACAAGTAAAACCTAAGCTTCCAGGAAACTACTTTTCCTCTCAAGGTCAGGGTTACTTGGTTTTCCTAAAATGCTTTTTTAAAAATAAAAATTACGTACATAAAAAAACATGCCATATGAAATATAAAAATCTGGTTTTGAAATATCTACAATTAAAAAAAAAAACCAACCAAAACAAAAACTTGAAATATTTTTCAATGTTTTTCCTTTCTGGTAGGTTGTCCCTACAAGAAGCCAGATATAATGATATCAAAGAATGTTTTAAGGCTGGTCCCTTTATATACAGAGTGGTATGAGAGAATTATGAAAGAAACCAATCCTCTCACGAGTATTATAACATGGCTCACTGGTAAACACAAAATGTATGAACTATATGCAACACATTCAGATCAATTCCATTCACTAAGAAAAACTGAAGAAACACTCTTGCCATGCAAGTTATTTGACATGAAATCAATAATTAAAATAAATTCACTTGGGATTCCACTTTATCTTTGAGCAAAATAAGTAAACAGATCCTGTTTGTTTTCATGTTTATGCTTTCTTTGATCTTCAAAACACAAGGAAATCTACTGCATATTAAAGTAATTTTGTATACTCAATATCATTAATTTCTCCACAAACTACAGTCACCAAACCTCAGCCTCATTTTAGGACAACATACAGCAATGCTAAAGGGATTACATTTCTCCCATAGCTTATTTATGAATGTCCATTAAAAACTGCAAAAGTGCAGGCTATTAATTTATCCATTAAATAGCTAAAATAACATTTGTTATATTCTGGACTATTCATGACACTTAACTTCATTAGGATTTTAGAAGGCAAATTTTGCTCTCTAAGCAATCACCTACAAAGGAAAAAACAAATATTTATAGTTATCAAAACATATCTGCAGCAGCAATCAAACCAGCTATCCATAAAAGCTCCCGATACATAATAACAAAGAATATTTACAGCTGCAAATAACTGACCGTATAGGATAGCTTTAAATTAGTAACTAATATGAAGATTTGGGCACATGGTATCAAATTTATCTTTATTTGTATTAGTGTAATTTGTAATTAACCATAGATTTGTTCAATGCTTAAATTTAAACCCTCTCCTTTTTTAGGATTAAGACTTTCTAGGCAAAATAAACATATTTGCAGAAACACAATTTAAAGATAGGCACGTGTAATTAAACAGGATTGAGAAATTCTGCCCAGCTCCAGGCTGGATGCCTGACTAGATTTACTCCAGGGAGGTCTGGCTCTTTTAGGCTCAGAGTTTCAGGTAATTTGACCGTGGTCATGGAGGAGCTACAGTCCTCCAAATCTCCATCTGTTCCTGAACAGGAAAGCTGTCCTCAGGAGTTGGAATACAGATGTGACATCTCGCATTAGCAGGGTTATAGGGCTCAAATCTAATTCCTGTTTAAAGACATGGAAGTCTTAGGTGGAATCAAGCTGAGGTATTGATCCTTATTATATGTAATAGGCAAAACAAGCATCATAAGCCCCGATTAGTGCCATAAGCCTCCAAGGTGTACTTAGCACAAAGATACAACTGAAAAACTGGGAAAACCAGAAGGCAGAAATAAAACAAAACATGAAACAGGATTAGCCAAGCAAGCAGGAACTAGAAAGCAGAAAGCGAAAAAAAAAAGACAGGGCTAAAGGCAAGAAAATGTTAAATTTCATGAAGAGTAGTGTTTATGGAGTAGACAAAATCCAGAAGTCTCAAAGAGAGTACTAGAAAATATAATGGATACTGACATGAGATAATTTTTAAAGAGAATTTCTTCAGTAAGTGGGAACACAATTCATGGTCCTTCAAACATTACCTCCTCAGAGAGGATCAGAAAAAAAAACATTCATCAGCTTTCTTCCTGACATCAAAACCTGGTTAAAAAAGGACAGTGATCAAAAGCTCGTTGCACCTACCAGACAACCAAACCATATAATACAGCACAAGGTGCTTACAGGAGAGAAACCCCCAAGGGAGGTGGCTGGAGCATGAACCCCACACAGGATGAACTGCACAGAGGAAAAACCCCACACAGGATGAACTGCACAGAGGACAAACCCCACACAGGACGAACCCCATGCAGCACAAACCCCACACAGGGTGACTGCAGGGTGAACTGCAGACACAGCACCCAGCAGGATGAAAAGCACAGAGGGCTGTGGCTGCTGCCGCTGCTGCTGCTCTGACTTTCAAACCACTGCTTCAGGGAGGAAAATTTCAGTCACACTCTTCTACAACACAAAACCAGCAGTGGGTAAATGAGCTATTAGAGGTAATGAAACTACACTTGTTGATTAAGAAGTGCTCGAATTATACTCCGTTCCCCAAATCTGTGCAAAAACCCAGACCCTGTATCACATTCTACCTTAAAATATCAAGAACTGTGTTAATACAAAGGCACACCAACTCTTCAGACACACTTGCAAAACACCAATGAAATCCTGTAGAGAACACAAAGGAAGATGGAAAAGGACTTTTCTTACACCCAAAGTGTAAGACCTGACTTACAGAGGAAACCATATGAACTGTGTTAGTTCCAGCCTCAAGCAGACAGTAGGAATCATTTGACCAATGTTATAAATGGGAGACAAAAGTCTCGGTATTTAGCAAAATTTAGATTTCTTTATTGGATATAGACAGAGCAAGCAGTGCGCTGGGGAACGTGAGGGGTCACCGCCCACTCCACGCTGCACCAAACTCCGGCCCCTGGCCCCTTCTTATACTGTGGTTTCCCGCTGTAATCAATAACTTTTGTTTCTTTAGCTGTCACGATTTTGCCGGGCAAGCAGCGGTGGTCGAATAAACATCCCTATCCCAATTCACAAATCTCCGGCGATAGTCAGTTGCACAGATAACCATCTGGCCTTTGTAGATAAGCACCAGCGAAGTTCTGGGAGTCTTGTCCTTGAGATAGGCAGCATTGATCAGACAAAGGCAGGAAGGGCTATTGGGAAGTCTGATTTTGCATGCTGGTAGTAGATGCAACTTATTCGGAAAACATAACTTAACATAATATAACATGATATAACGTAACATAACAAGGTGATTCTAAACAGAATGATTCTATCATATAATTTCTTTTATCTAGTGTCCATGCTTCACTTCAGAGCTAGTATTCTGGTTTATACAACCCCCAATGCTTTTGTGATTAACACAAATCTTTTATCAATTATCACACCAACATAGCAGAAGTATTCAAAAGACTGAATGATACTACATTGTGTTCAGAGCAGTTGAACTTAAACTGGAATCTTAAAAATAATTTTTAAAAGCCCATAGAATTTTACTCCAAAAAGAAGGAAAGCTACAAAGCTCAAAACACTTTTTTATGATTTCAAAAAGTTAGACTTTGTGCTAATGAATGTATAGGATGGGAGACAGGTGTTTAATCAGTTCAGCTTAAAAGCTGCAAGTAGATGGTGTGTGAAAAAGTCAAGTTTCTAATCCAAGTGTTAAGATTCATGACATAAGTTCCTTTGTATTTCAGTTTTTCTCATATTCCAGGAACCGAAATAGTTTCCAGTGTGCATGTTATAATAACCTATTATATTATCTCATAACATATATAGATATATGCATGAATACATACACACATATATGGACTTGGCAGTGCTGGGTTAACAGTGGGATTTGATGATCTTAGAAGACTTTTCCAACCTAAATTATTCTAGGATTCCATCACCCTGCATATATCTCTCCAGTATAAATCCATTCTACCATAGGTATCAGTCCATTACAGTTCAAGCTAGAGCAACTCAGTCCTTTAGCATCCTTTGGTTTTAGGACTGCAGATGTACAGTACAACCTCTCATGTCTGTCACATACATTACTAAACAAAACCCTGATACAACTACAACTATTACAGCAGCTCAACAGCTGATATGCTAGCAGGACTATGGCTTTTAATTGTACAGAACTGGAAGTTCTTGAGAAACAAAGCAAAAGGAAATGTATCTCCTAGCTTGCTTGAGACAAAAAACTGTATGCCCCAAAGGAAACTATATTGTTTCCCCTCAATAACAGTAGAATCACAGAATATATTTCAGTGTTTATTACTTAAGATGCTCCACAGAAGTCAGTGATTAATTTAGTACTGACTCCAGGACATCAGATTCTAATGCAAGACATTTTCATTTAATAAATTCTAATCAAGTACAAGATCAAAGTTCTGTCTACATACTTGGAATGCCTAATGTCAGGTTCATCACATCAGGCTACCTGACATTCAGGATGAAAACCAAGATAACCCTAAGGAAGTACTAGACATTAACATTCCAAAAGACAGAGCCAAGGATGCACTACTGAAGGATGTGTTTGAGTAGATAGTTTGGAAAAGCACTGAATTTCAGAGAACCCTCTCCCAGGAGGTGTAGAAAAAGGCCAGAATATTGACAATAAACACTTAGCAGCTCTAAATAACCAAAACATTATAGTCAGTGAGCACAGTGAATAGTCACATATCTACTTCTCACTGATTTCAATGGAATTTAGTGTACCATATCTGATAAATTATACCATACAGCTAATAAAAATACATACAAAAATCACATCAATATTAATGTTCACTTATTTTTTTAACTTCATAATGCTATAAATAGTTCTTTGTATTTTATATTGATTTTACAGCACTTGCATTATGTCCCATTAGAATCAATGAGGAGTGAAAATACAATTACTGAAAATAATTTGCATTAAGATAAATATGATTGACCTTTTAGCCTTTTTCCATGTTTTCAACAAAACAGCCTGAGAACCAAATTTAAGTTGACATTTACATTTAAGAATGTAAATTTTACAATGAATGTAAATTTTAAATTTAAGAATGTAAATGTACATTTAAGAATGTAGGATGGACCTACAAACAAGGAGAAAATTACTCAGGTGAATGACAAATACATGGAGAGTTCATCTGATGATTATTTTCTTATCACTTGCGTCTTGTCTGTCCCCTATCAAACTTAATTTTTTATCTAAATCATACACTTAAATCATCAGCAATTTTCTAACAAAAAACTGGAATTTAGATTCTATAGCATACACTTCATCTTCTAACATAAGCCCAGACAATTATATCAAAATATCAAATAAATGAATTTCGGTCAAACTTAAAGGTTTGAATAAAATAATGCTATTTACTAAACATGTCTATGAAGAGTTGATAGAGTCTGTAATTGCCAAGAATAATGAAACACACCTGAGAACAATCATAAACAAAAGTTGCTTGGTCTTGTCATACAGGGTGATAAGATGAACAAGAAAAAGAATATTGACAGAAAGGCAAATTATAAATAGTAAAAGATATCAACATGTAGTTCTGTCACAAATATACTAATGTAAATACTAAGCTTTTTTCATGCAGGACATGAGCATATTAACTTCAGAATCAAAGACTCTCCCCCTCGTCTTCCAAAACATTAATACTGAACTAATATAAGTATATTTTTGCTGCAAAAGAAACATTTTCCTTACAATTCTTAAAAACTTAATAATGTCTCTTCTACCTCCTGCTTTTTTAAAGCACACAAGGGCTATGGAGTGTTTTTTATAAACTAATGAGATTAGAGACTTACGTTATCACTACCTACTAGTAAAAGAGAAAATGTGTCTCACTGGACTTTAGAGCAGAGGCTTTCAACTATTATACATCTTAACAGTGTATTTCATTTGAATGCATAGTAACAGACTGCACTGAGGTGAGAAAATAACACACAGGAAAAAGAACTTAAAAAAAAAAATCACACTGAGATGATATATGAAAATGCAATTGGGATTTTTGAAAGTACTGTTCTCCAGCACCAGATTTAACCTTTACCGAAAGAAGACCAAGGAGCAAATTTCTCTGACTTTACAACAAATGTTACACTATGTTCCAATTTAGCACTGGTGTCTCAAAAATAATTTGAGGTAAAAACAGCTACAATGTAACTAAAAGCTGATTTATATTGTCATCATTGGGCTTCAAAGCACAAACCATTCCTTTTGTTAAACCAAAGCCACCATGTATCACAATTTCACTACAGGTGAATTACAAATCCCATCTGTATCCCACCCCATCTATACACTCATTTTTACTGCAAATGAGAAGATGGACCATTCTGAAAGAATCTGGACTGGCACAACTGATTAATCTTTCCATAAGCTTTACCTATGAGAAAATACTGAATCTGGTGTTTCCTTGCTCATATCTTCAAAAGTGGTGATTTCACAGATGTCACTGGATTAAATAACAAAGAAAGCATGCTACTTTCACAGTTAAATATGCTGCACAAGGTAAAATAAAAATTAACATAACTGAATCATTCCATAAAAAACGTACATGTCAGCTACTTGCAAAATACAGGTTGTGATGCCCTGTGTATAGTTTCCCAAGGATTATGATGCTTCACCTGGTGCCAGACCTAAACAGTTTAGTTATGCAACTTTGTAGGACAATTGTTTAACTCAAAAGTGGAAACATCTGTGGTGGGTTGACCCTGGCCGGACACCAAGTGCACACCAAAGTTGCTCCATCACTCCCCTCCTCCCCATCAGCAGGACAGGAAACTAGAACAAAAGGCTTCTGGGTTGAGGTAAAGACAGGGAGAGATTGATCCCCCATTACCTTCTCAGGCAAAAAAGACTTGACTTGGGGAAATTATCTTAATTTGCTGTCAATCAAATCAAAGCAGGATAATGGGAAATAAAGCTAAATTTTAAAACACCCTCACTCACCCCTGCTTCCCAGGTTAACTTCACTCACGATTTTCTCTACCTCCTCTTCCCCAGTGGCACAGGACGATGGGGAATGGGGGCTGCAGTCAGTTCATCACAGGCAGTCTGTGCTGCTCCTTCCTCCTCAGGGGGAGAAATCCTTCCCCTACTCCAGCATGTGCTATCTCTCATGGGAAACAATCCTTCAGGAACTTCTCCAACATGAGTCCTTCCCACAGGCTGTAGTTCTTCACAAACTGTTCCAGTGTGGGTCCCTTCCATGGGGTGTAGTCCTTCAGGAACAGGCTGCTCCAGCATGGGTCACCCCCATGGTCACAAGGCCTGCCAGCAAAACTGCTCCAGGGTGGCTCCCTCTTCACAGGTCCTACCAGGAGCCTGGTCTAGCACAGGTTTTGCACAGTCACAGCCTCCTTCAGGCATCCCCTGCCCTGGTGTTGGGTCATCCACGAGCTGCAGGTGGATCTCTGCTCCACTGTGGACCTCCAAAGGCTGCAGGGTACAGCTGCCTCACCCTGGGCAGCACTACACACTGCAGGGGAATCTCTGTTCTGGCACCCAGAGCACCTCCTCCCCATCTTCTTCACGGCCTTGGTGTCTGCACAGCACTTTCTCTCACATACTCTCATTCCTCTCTCCAGCACAGGTTGTCTCACAGGCTTTTTACCTCCTTCTTAAATCTGTTATCCCACAGGCACTGTCATTGATGTGGCAGTGGCAGGTCCATCTTGATTCCGTAGCACACAACGAAAGTGTTTAGGAGCATCACACCTGTAGTAGCCCTGCTACTAAAACCTTGCATGCAACCCAATAAAACACCTAATTTTGGTCTCTATCCCATTTCATGGCTCTAAGTAAGCCCCTTAAAACAAATAAGAATTTGTTATCTTTCATCAAACAACCACAGCAGACATACAGCAGGTGCAGCAAGTGTGGGTACAGAGGTGAACTGAGTAAATCTTATGGCAACTAGCCAGGCTGTACCTCTTGACCAGCTGCCAGGATCCTCCTGGACAGCCACTGGCTAGGAAAGAGAGAGTCCCCCAGCAAACAACTGCCTTTCAGTCTAAGAAGCACCCCTGTGGATCACTCTGAACCCATAGGCTGCCTTGTTTATAGTGAAATTACCACTGGAATTCCATCTTTAAAATGAGAACCGTAACACTGATCCATTTGCTACCTTAAGGGCTCAAAGCACTCAAGCAAGAGCTCTGCATGTGCAAGGTACATCAAGGTAAAAGAACAATCAACAGAATGGGAGTGTCTCCCTACCCCCTGTCTGAAAGCACCTGGCACCTCAGAACCTGCTCTGCGAGAAGGCTTAAAGGAGTAAGGTTATCATAAATAAACATCTTATTCTCTGTGTCCAGTTGGCTTTGCTCCCAAAGCCAACTAGTCCATTGCCAGGAACAACAGCAAGGTCTGTTTGTAGCAGTTCACCTCCTAAATAGCCTTGAATAAAAAATTCCTCACGTGCTGTCCTATTATTTTCATTTCAGTATTAAGAAAACAAATCAACTGACAAATATCACTCACTAAAGCCAGATTATAATTTGCCTATCTTAAATGCTTTCAAAACAAACCACTAGGTAAACATCATTTCATGGGAGGTGTCCTAGAAGAGTATGTCCACAGTGTTTAGAAAAATGCTTAACACAGGAAAATGTCTTCCTGAGTCTCTTGAATTTGTGGTCAGATGATGGTGCTGATAGAATGTGTTTTATATCTTCACTATTTCTCAACAGCCACTGCAGGAACGAGAGTTGAGCTTTTAGAAGTGGGTGTTTGAGCAAAGGTAAGGAGACACGGAGCTCGCCCTCATCTAAACCATGCTGCTAATGCCTGTGACAAAGTTATCAGCCATATGCTCTTGCATGGAAACACTGTAACACATCATGAGCCTGAATTGTCATGTCTGGGAGCACCCACTCTGAAACCTGAGGCACATCCAGACCCAGAGAGAGTCACATGAAGGGCTGGGATTTTAATCTAAAGACTCCAAAATAGGACTAGTTAGCCTGGTTCTATTTTACAAAATATTCTATAGGAGTGGTCAAGTGGGCAGATATTGTGAAGTGTCAAAAAACGGCTTCACACCAACCTCTCCCTAAGCCATTAGTATAGACAGCAGGAAACAGTACAGAATTGAACTACTTTGTTTACTATTGCAAATGATATTACCAAAAGGACAGAATAAATTTAGAGATGGCATGGAGCTTCACTCTCAATACGGAACAAGAGTAACAGTTCCAGAAATACTTTGCTATTTGAATTTCTCTTTCAGTCTCAGCTACAAAATCCAAAGTCATTTACAGTGTAGTAATATTTCCAAACAGGATTATATTTAAAATAGTAAATCTCCCCACAAAAAAGCATATGAAAGTATACAAAAGCATTATAGTCTTGTACTTCTAAACAGTTTCTGTACCCATAGCTCTGGTTTCAAGTCATGTGACACATCCTTCAATCTCAGCAGCCAAATATTATTTTATTTGTTTTCCTGGGCTTTTAATACATACAAGAGCTTTCTCCATTTCCTCAGATTTAGAATAACATTTAAAAGGCATTCAGAACTCACATTAACATCTAACCAGCAGCAAAACATGTCACTTTATTTTATCCCTCTTAGCTCACTGATTACAAAGTTCTATCAACTGAAAAACAGCATCAGTTAACAAAGATAATCAAGAAAAAAGGTCAGTGGTTTATGCAAGAAGTCCTGGCCTTTCAGGGAACTGCTGGGACTTGAGCTCAGTGCTAGTTTCAAGAAGAAGACAAAGGTTCAGTGTCCCTCATCACAGAACCAAAACATTATTAAGGCTGGAAAACACCAATAAGAGTCCAACCATTAACCCAGCACTGTCACCCTCAACACTGAGCCATGTCCCTGAGCAGCACATCCACGTGTTTTGAACACTTCCAGGGATGGTGACTCCACCACTTCCCCAGGCAACTTGTTCCAATGCTTGACCACCCTTTCAGTGAAGAAATTTATTACCTGGAAGAAGAGAGCAACTCTCACCTGTCTACAACCTCCTTTCAGATGCAATAGTGTCCACCAAATCTCCTTTTCTCCAGACTGAACAACTCAGCTCCCTCAGCTGTCCCAGACTGCAGCCTCACACTCTTTTTCCTAACCTGTATGAACCTGACAGAGTTGGGTTGACCCTTGCCCTTCCTGTCTTCAACTTTTATTGATCTTTAGACTTCAACAGTTCACAGCAGAATCAGAAAATATCTGTGTACCAACATGGGAGAGGTGATCAGCAGCTGATGCTTAACATCTTGCACTCTGCACCTGCAGCACTGGCAGCCTCTGCTAATAACAATTGACTGGGCTGCAGACCTGGGCACTAATCCTGCTTCCACTGATTTCCAGGGGAGAATTCCACAGAGTTTTAGCAGAAGCAAGGCTGGGTTCTTTGAATAATGATATTTCATTCATAGCATTTCCTGACCTTGTGTGTCTCTCACCAGTTCTGCAAAGAGCATGTGGGAATGGCCCCAGTTACCCAGTGTTATGCTTTTGTTCTCCCAAGAAATACAAAGGGGAAAAAAGTTACAAGAATGTCTGTCAATATAAGAGTGTTAGGAGATACATAACAAGAGGTGATAGATTATAATAAAGAAAAAAAGTTATTTGAGTCTGCTTTGCCTGACAGTCTCAACATCACTTGATGGATGATTTGCCAGGGTTCATCATTTGTGAGTCATGTATCCACCCTAAGCTACAACACTGTGCAATACATGTATCTCAGTGTCTAATCAGAATGGCCTGGTCTGAATGCCCTCACTCTGAAAAGGGTGCACAGCAGCTTTTATTGCAGTTTTGTTATCCATGATAACATGATTCACTACTTGCAGTTCTCTTCTCAAACTTTCCTAGTTTAAATGAGAAGAATAGAACTGTCTTATCTTCATTTTTACCCTTTGGAAGGGAAGAGAAAAATATTTACTCCTAATCCATAGAAAGCAAAGAAAATGGAGGTCATTTAATCTTTAGCTGCATAATGTTAAGCCTGAAAGAAGACCTCAATTTTTTTCAAAGGTCATACTTCATAAATCCTGTATTTCTGTACCCAGTTGCTCATATCTCACTACTGCTGTACATAAAATAATTGAAACCTTTTGTATCTGCACTCATGTAGTTATAATTTCCGTACTTGTTCTTCAGACTCTGCAAATTTTCGGCAAAGTGAGGACTATCTAAAGACCAAGTACACAGTGGATGCCCTTACAGTCTACAGAATTTAAAGAGATACACTGTTTTAATCTACTAGATCAGACATAGTCACAACCCAAGTGATTTTGCCACAACTCAGTGTCCAAGGAAACTCTGGATCAGCATTTCTGAAGAGGTTAAGGACTCAGTTGGCAGCCTAAACACTACTTCTATCTTTGTGCTTAAAGATGGTCTTAACAGGTATATGGCAGGATTCTTTCCTCCTCTTCCCAAACCACTCTTGTTTCATAGGACTGTGTGATAGACTTCATATTTCAAAACTATCAGCCAGTTACTGGCTATAGTAATAGAATAGAATAGAATAGAATAGAATAGAATATATTATTATTTTAAATCATCCTATTTGTTGGTCATCTGGAGCCAGGAAAGGATTTTATTTTTGCTTTAAACTAAAATAAGATTAAACAATTTGAATATGCAAAAAGAAGTCTGAAATGTGTTACCATGATTCTTTTCCCCATCAATGAAATTCATATATTTTATTTTTAAACATAATATATTTTTGATAAAATGTCATATAATAAATACCAAATTCATGATACAGTACCATGTAAAATATATACCAAATATTTCAATGCATAATAAATTAATGTAAAATAAGTAGTTGGTGCCAGTATGATGAATAGACTCTTTCCCTAAGTACCTGAGGGTGCCTATTTAATGTTGTTCATTGTCTGTGTGTGCATACCCCATTGAAGCTCATTAGAGCCCAAAACACTGATGTGCAGCCCTGCTGTGCACATCAACTCTAACGCCTAAAGAGTTAACCTGCCCTAAGCCACCAGAGTTGTTGCAAAGAGTATGTGGCTCAATATGCTCTAAAAATCAAGGCATTAATTTAAGTGCCTGTGTACTAATTTAGAATGGGATCTCAGTGTCTCAGACATAGCTGATGACACTTTGACAGAACCTGAAAGCCAGAACCTGAAAGTGTGATCTACAAAAGCCTCATTCAGCCACCACTCAAATCTGCATTTAAGGAAGTGCTCTTTCTGTGTGTCTGACGGGTAAATCTGGCAATCTTGCAGGACATCCAACACTGCCACCTATGACGAAATTGGAGGAGTTACACAGCTCCATAAAACAGATCAGAAAGTTCTTTGGAAAGCTCCAAGGAGTTGTGAGCTTCAACTCAAAATTGTGCTTTAACAGCTCCTGGAGAAGGAACTCCAATGCTCTGCACACCATTTCCAAAATCTGCAACCAAAACCCACGATTTGTTTTCTCTTTTGTTACCTGTTACCTGGGCTAAACCATCTCCCACCATGGCCCTGTACAAGCAGTAGGGCTGGACTGAGAGCACACTTCAGTTTTATTCTGCTGGGCAGCTCTGTACAGTAGAGCAGCTATCTCAAATCCATTTCAGGTGCATCACTCTCCCAATCCACTGTACACAACTTCACTGCTACACAGAATGAGGTCTGAAACTTAACTTCCAAGCCACGCATGAAAGTCAGGTATCTCAAAGTGATTGCTTGTGTGCCTATCCCAAGGCTGAGTCCCCTCAGTTTTCAACAGTCCAGAGCTTTCCAAACTCCTACATTAAATCCCTCTTCAGACACTCAAGATCAAAACTACGGTTTGAACTTTTTGTGCCACTATCCTCCTATCTCATAAGGAATTAATATTCCTGTACTTTATAGCAGGAGTCTCCATGTAATGCTTCTATGGCACTTGCAGATCCTCAGAAGCAAGGTGATATGTAAGCAGAAAGCATTATTATGTAATGATTTGAGGGAAAGAGTCTCTTGTTTCAGAAAAATGGGAAGGTTATATGTGCATAATATGCAAAAACAGCCACTTGAAACTGTAACTGAAGGAGTATGTAAAAAAATTGTATTTGTTGAGGGCGTTTTTTCCTATTACTAAAAAAAAGTAGAGCCTGAGTAGAAAAGTACAATTTAAGCACCTAGCTCGCTCAAAAGCTTCTTTGCAGTATATTTTACCTACTGCTTCAACATACAACCTGTATCACTTCATTGACAAATATTTGCACAAATTGCACTGCTTGGCTATTATTAGATAATTAATTAAAAATTCCTCCTCACAAATTTTAGCAAGAACAATATTAATTAAATGGTACAGACACTCACAGTGAAAAACAAACCTCTGATGCCTATAGCACAATATTATGATTCCTTACAATCGGTTTTGTCCCCTTTTAGGGCTAAAATGTTAACCTTTATCTTTCACAATGAATTTAACTTTGTCTCCCAGCTTCACCTTCTTTTCCATACAGTTTTGTTTCAAGTGTTGTCATGTCTAAATATGCTGCCATTATAGTACATTTCTTCTTTTGTGACTTAATGTTGTCATTTGAAAGGAAAATGTAAGAAATAATTACTGACGTAACAATAAAACATGAACATACTGTAGAAGGATTTTTAACTAGGAAATGCAGGTTCACAAAATTATCCTCTGTCCTCCCTTCAATGAGCTGTCACCCTGAGCAGATCTTACTTTCACGAATTTAGTATTTTGAACACTGCCAACTTTGTCTTCATATTTTACAACCATAAACATAAAGCAAATATGATGCTGCTAAATAACAGCTTGAAATACAATCTTCTTCTAGAAATACGTATGTCTAAACCAGCTTCTCGTTTTATTGATTGCTGTGTGCAAAAAAATGAAAGCATAAATATCAGGAGTTGATTCATTTTAATTTCTTTGCACTTAGCCATGGCCTCAGCCTAAAGAAGGATCTACCCAGAGTCTGACAGTTAAAGATTAACAGCCCTGCCATACCAACAGGCCTGACAAAGGAGCTTAACTTAATCCTTAAGGCAGTATAAGATGTCTTATGTGTATTACTGCATAGGAGCACAACTTTAATAAACACACTGTAATGTAATTTTCAGTAGTTTCACTGATGTCAAGTATGGGATATGAAGCAAAAAATAATTTGACAGATCTATCTGTTTTCCAACAGAAACTATTTTTTAGAGATTGCTTCTATTTTGAATTTCAGTCTCAGTGCTTTGCTAGGACTGGTATACAAAAAACCAACTAAAAAAAAAAGAAAGACAAGCCAATGCAACCTCATCATTCACAATCATTAGGGACTCAATTTTAGCTAAACTGGCTTACACACTGCTCTGTTATAGATGTTTTTACCTCTGATCTCAGTCACAAGGTTTTTATCTACTTTTCTGCTGTGAACAATGCACTCAATTTTAAGAAGTCTTGAGAACTTAAATAACGGTTGGGTCCTTGGACTTAGTATGGAATGGATGAGATCACCTCTTGCACCTTCAAAAAGAATTAATCTTCTTTTTTTATTTGCTATAGACCGTGAAAATTCAACAGCATACCTGAAAGTTCAAATGTTAGGACATTAATTTTCATGTTAAAACTATTTTTTTCACATTATGCACTATAAACATGACATGCCATCTTCCTAACACGCTGAAAAATATACCTAGAAAGTGGCATAATTAAAAAATATAATTCCTGAGAAACTTTTAATAAAGTTAATCATATCATCATATCATCAATCAATTTATTCTGTATGTGTCTGTCTGAGCACTGGTAGATGCACAATGGCTCAGTCTCTTTTTAGCATACACTCTACTTCCAGGTGCTCCCAGTGCAGCTGCCTCACCGACCTCCTTAGCAGTATGAAACCTCAAAGACAGGTCTGCAGATCCTGTGAGGTGTCTCAAATCTCAGTTTGATCTGAAGATACATGCTAATACAGCTTACGTGGATGTCTGTGTATGGAATATATTGCTCTTCCATCCTGACAGCTCTGAGAACTCTGACAGAAAGACTGAGAGCCACCCACACCTTCTACTGAAGCCCAGGATGCTGCACATCCAGTGGCTTTCATGACAGCAGGAACATGATCCCTACACTTACAGGAGGCTAACAAGCTGTGCCAGCTTCAAATCAGCACAGCTGGGAGTGAAAGGTGATTCCAAAGCCTCATTTCACTTTCCATCCCAAAATGTCCACAGGCATAATTAAAGATTCCCTGAAAGCTGTTTTGTATTACATAAACTGCTACAGATCAAAAGGGTTCACTGTGCTAGAAGAAATCAGACACATTAATAGCAGAGATACCCTCCTGGCCCTGATATCCCTCCTCCACATGTACCAGCTGCACAAAGTACCTCAATTATGCCCTTAAACCATCAGGGACACATCAACACTACCCCTGAGAAAGAATATTCAGCATATCTATAACTAGGTTCATTGCTTCTTTGCACTGCTACTGAGACATAAAGCAGATACAGCGAAAGTGAAAAATGCAGCTCTAGTTTTGATTCTACTTGTAAAAATCAGAGCTTTTGGCTATTCATAAAAACTAAATCAAAATTAAATCCATTAATATGAAAATTACATATGGAAAGAGTAAAACTGAGGCTCAAAGGCAAACGAGTCTCTTGTTAGTGAAGACATTACTAAATATCCTATCAGCAACAATTCTTCACTGACCAAAATTAAGATATAGTTGTCAATATTTCAAAAGCAATGTAAGAATAAGAATATCAGAAAAGACAAATGAAAACACAAACATTACAAATTAAATAACCTGTGCATACAGAAATAGCCATGTTACAAGCAAAAAATCACATAGCTTCATGCTCAAACATGATTTTGTAAAGCAAAGAAATTAAAATCTTTTCTTCAGCAAGTATCTGCCCAGTGAAAACAGCAGGTTTTATTGTAAGTGGTGATTCAGATTACTAAATCATGCTTTGTGAACCAAATTTAGTGTCTCATTTCAAACTTTGAAAACCTGATCCACAATATCATCTATCATATTAGGCTACAGTACAAGAAAGAAATTATGAAAAATAGACTTTTGTGTTAAGTGTACTAGACATGTGGCAAACTAATGACCAAAATTTAAGTGACAAGACTACTCTGTATATTCTCCAGTCATATAAGGCAAAAAAATCATGGCAGTGTGGCAGAGGACTGAAAATCTCCTCTGAAGAAGAATTAGGAAGCCATTAGGACATGGACCAGCATTTTTTTGCTGGGAGATGCAAGCAAATACTGACCATGTTCCATACAGCCAAGCACACACCAGAGCTGCCCAGGAATCGACTGCAGGACTCACAGAAGCTCCATGTGAAAGTCACATAACCACACCACGTATGTTGAGCCCAGCACAATAAACCCTGCCTTTCAGTCAAGCTTATAAATTCTGGCTTAACAACAGGCAAACTGCAGTGGCTCTGCTGCCAGAGCAGAGCCTGTGCATCTCCAAGCAGCTCAAAGGGAGGGCAGAGTGTGCTCCTGTCTGCTGGCAAAATCCCATCCTGACATATGCTTAGACATCATGTCAGCTGGCACTGGGAAAACCCTCACTGAAGGGCTGGGTATTATGTACAGTCCCATTCACAGCTGAGGTAGTTCTCATGGATAATGTGAGCAATACTATAACAGACTGTCTCAGTCTTTGTAAGGCTCATGAATCACTATTAAAAACAGAAAGAAATCTGGAGTGGTGTTACAAAGAGAATACATAAGTAGGTGAACAAATGGAAAGAGCAATGACTTCGTTATAGGTATTTTATTTGTAAAATGTATTTTAGATAGTTATCAATATCAACATGACCATTTTATGGAATATAAACTCTAAGAAAGAAATTACCTAGATGAAATGAAGTGTTTTGTCATACCTTGTTTTTTAAAAACAAGAGTTCACCTGCAATTATCCAGGCACAGGCAGATGAGCTGAGCAAGGACAGGAAGTGCTAACTCTGCATTGCTTTGGCAGCTGCATTCAGACCACCGGCTGTATTTTGAGGTTTTATGTTTCTATTTTAGAGTCAACCAATATGCTGAGATGTGTAAAACTAACCCTTTTACAGCAGCATTAGGACTAAAACAAACAGCAACCAAATTTAGGAGCATGTGTGACATGATTTTAATCTCCATGGATGAAATTAAGTCAAGTGTCAGAAGGACTGACCCAAAGATGCCACAGTGAAAGCTGGAGGAGGGCAGGGAAGGTACAGGGAAGGCACAGGGTGTACAACAGCATATACTCCCTGTGAGCCCCTGAACTCCGCACCCAGGCTGAGGATAAAGCTGGGAAGGCACTGCTTCCATGTATCTGGCCAAAAGCTTTCTCATAAGGACCATGGACAAGTCTTGGCAACCATATTTTCTAAACATGTCTGCTGCGGCCAAAGGTTCAGACTCTTCAAATACAATGTGTACATAATTTAGATGGCTAAAGTTAAAGAATATTCTGGCTAAAGCTAGAATACCAAATGCAATTTCGGTCCTTGGCACTGTACTTGAGAATTGTCCAGATGTGCTGTTGGCGTGTCTTTACCACTATTCCCCAGGCACTCCATGTAGGTTCCACCTATCTTGACCTCCAAATGCTACAGAAAGCACAGTGCAGAGCCAGCCCAGCTCCAGAAGAAATGTGAACAGGATTTACTTGCTCAGATACAGCGTGACTATTCTGGTTTCAAGCTAACAATGCTGTCTCAAACTACACTAGGCAGATGTACTGCCCCAGCCTCTGCCAGCCTTGGAATCTCTGCATCATTTCATGAGCCCACAGCCACATGCTACCTTCCTGTCTGTGTCAAGTGTGGTTGTTTAAAATATACTCTTAGATTATTACGTCCTTGCTTTATTAAATTTGGTGTGTACTATACATGAAATACAGTAGAGCTGAAGCAGAAAACGTATCCTGTGACAAGACGGAATGGCTCTGAACTGAAAGAGAATAGGTGTTGACTGGATATCAGGAGAAAATTCTCCACTATGAGCGTGGTGAGGCCCTGGCAGCGTGGTGAGGCTGCCCAGAGAAGCCATGGTTGCCCCATCCCTGGAAGTGTTCAAGGCCAGGTGCTACAAGGCTTGGAACAACCTGGTCTAGTGGGAAGTGTCCCTGCCCTGCAGGGCAGGGAGCGAAACAAAGTAATATTTAAGGTCCATTCCAAGCCAAGCCATGGTAGGGTTCTAGGATTCTGTAGTTATGTGCTTCCTCAGATGCTGTTTTGTACAAGTCACAAGAGTGAAGTTCATTGAAATGGAATAAAAGTGTCTATCCACAGAGAAAGTAATGCAGGCAAGAAAGTCTAGAAGGGAATGAGCCTGGCCGTAACTCATGTCACTGCCTACAAAACACAGCCACATATCTCAAACTGGGAGAAAAGGTTTTATCCTCATGCAGGCAAACTGGTAAGCAGCCCATACGTGGTGATGAATGTGGTCTCTAAAACCCCGTTTCTCAGCCAGGCAATTCTTAAACATAACGAGTTCATTAACTTTCCTGTGCACAAGGCTCGGTACAGATGTACATTTGCACAAATTTGCACCGCAGAATTTTTCTTTTCTTTAGAGCTAGCTCTTAGACTGATGCTCTGCTGAGTGTTATTACATCTACTTTTATGACCTGCTATAGCTGTGGGCAAGATATATTTTAACAGTACAAAATTTACAGAGTATTTTGTTTCTGAATATTAACATCACGCCAATACCTGAGGATGCTAGTAACACACTAAATTAAAAATATATTACTTTCTAAACAAAAATGCATATTCCAAATATACTGAATGTTTATTGAGAAACATCTTCCTCTTCCAGGTTATTTCTAAGGCATCCATTCCGTAATAGAAATTTTTCTAGCTGCAATGAATTCCTAACATATTGTATTCAAAACAAGATACACATTTATATATTCTTGTTCTGTGTTACTTACAGCAGTCCATATTATTAAATTTGAATTAAGAAAACCTGATCTATGCTGCTTGTATACCATATAAACCCATTACTGTTCCCTTATCTTGGAAAATGAACACTTTGTACTACACTTTCATTGTGAAAAATACTCTACTAATCTATTAAATGTATCGGTTTTCCCTCTCTGTGTTTTAAAATAACCCAATCTTATTCTGAAGTTTGCTCACAAGGTTTCAGTAAGGATTCAGTATTCATTACTGCATGTAATAAACACACTGTGCTTCTCTTCCTTCCTTTGTCACTCTCAATACAGCCCAGACACAAAGTGTTACCAGATTTGCCTAACTCCAGTTCAAATGTGCTGGATACTCTATAGCAATGTGTATGTTCCTCAGTGCCCAGCTCTGTCTTTCATATACACTATTGAGGGACACCTCAGAGCTCCACTTCTCCATCTGTATTTTGCACTTCTGTTTCAAACTGAAGGCAGAAAGTTTCAGCCTTGACTCGCTCCCTCACTGCCTATGTGACTCCTATTTTTAACTGCATTTGGCTATTTTCAGAATGACAATAGAGAAAAATTAATAGCAGTTTTTGAACTGGAAATACTTGCTTTTACAGCTGACAGCAAACTTCAGTAGTTAACCTGGTCTCAGCACTTCAGGTTTTAACTATTAAAGAAAGAGTGATGACTAATGGAGATTGCTTAGGGATGAGGTAAAACGGAGTGAGGTTAAATACCATGATGCTTCACCTCACCTTCAAAGTAGCTTTTGTGCTGTCACATCTGCTTATATCAGCACCAAATGACTGCTGATTTGATCATAATTGCCCTAATTAGAAGTTCAATTAATGCACTGAGTTCTTCATATCAATGCCACCTCAGCATCAAGGATGTGCACATGGAGCGTTACTGAGCAATACAGGTTAAACTCATAAGGAAGGTCACTGGCAAAAGGAAACCACCTACAATCTACTGTTTTGAGGATATCACACAGTTAGGATGACACTCAATATCCACTTATGCCCCAGGACAAGCAGAAAGGGAGAATTTAAGGAACTCTATTGAGAGATATCCATCAGCTGTGAGCAAAAATTACATTTCATGTCATTGAAAATCTCATTTAGTTCAGACTTCCTTCCACCAAGGATTAAAAACCTTCAAAAGAACACTTTGTCTTCACAGGAAGATGAAAATAGCCTAAAATGCTCACAGTGAAAGATGATGTGAAAAAGAAGTGCACAATATAGCAACTTAAATGGTTTATCAAATATTTTTGATATTTAATGGTTATCAAATATAATATACTTCAACACGTACTAAAAATACAAATGTGATCATTGAAATTAATGCTGAAAGTGAAGAGAAAAAAAATTCAGGGGCTTTGCATGAGAGATGAACAAACTTCACCAGCAGACAGTGTCACCAATTTTCTGCTTGAAAGTATTTTGCAAATCCATTGAATTAAGAATTTTGTACGTTCACAAAAGAAGACAGGTAAGCAGATGAGGGAAACAGACAGCACCCACAAATGAAAATATTATGTGTATGATATTCATAAAACAGAAAATATTTACTCATTTTTCACCTTTCACAAAGCAGGATAACTTGTGAAAAATTCATATAATCCGGAATCAGTAAAAAGAAAAGGAAGTGCAAAAATTAACATCTTCATTATTCTGCAGTTTTTCTTCTACAAACAAAATAAAAAGAAAAACCCAACAAAACAAAATAAAAACAATAACAAACAAAACTAAACAAAAACCCAAAAAACACTTTGTCTTGATCAGTTGCAAAAGTAAGATAACATATCATGACCAATACAGATATTGCGGTGAGATGTGACTTTTTTTAAATGTGAGAAAATTAAAACATAATTCTGCTTCAACTGTCGACCTGGCTAGCTACTATTTATGTTTATACTGAAATAAATCATCAATATCTTGTGATGCAGTCTCTGAAATAATCTTTTTGCTTCAGTTTCCCTGAAAGAACAAGGCTATATCATCACATAATGTCACAAATTACATAGGGCAAGATCTTCACCCAGGAGAAACTCCAAAACCATCTCTTATTTTCAGGATTACAACAATGATTTTCTCTCCTTTATCTTCCCAATCACCAGGAAATGATCAGAACATGGCTAGTTCATGGTTGGGTAGGTTTTTATCCATCACGCTACATTAATGAACATCTACAACATCATGCACTAGATGCATACCCAGCATCTTGCAGTTTTCAGAGACATTTCAATATTCAATAGTACCTGTGCTCTTTTGAGATGGTTTTTTAAGCAACAGATCCTGACCTCTGCCTGGACTCACTACCCCTCCTAGTTAGATTTCATCTTTAACACCACTAGTTTCAGAAGGAATTAGGCAATACTGTTAATCGTAAAATATGACTTTTTCTTATGATCCTAGCTAACATTTCTCCCTCAAGCACACACTGGAGTCAGAATTCTACAAAAGATGTGTCCAACTACAGAACACAGCCTTTTTCATAAAATAAATGTATAAACTGCACAGCACCTGATACCTACATGTAAACATTTTGAAATATTTCAAGATATTCTAAGCAGAAGCAGCGGCATGCTAGAACTACTGGTTCCTTGCAGAGATGCCAAGCAACCTGGAAAACAGGAAAATGTACCTCAATTTGCTGTGATTGCTGTGGGCTCTGTACTGCCCTGTGAGCAGTAAGCAGCCAGTGCACACAGAAACTGATAAAATTTTAGACGAGGATCATCAAAATGAATGTTAGCCTGAAAAAGCACACTACTGCAGTAGCTCAAAAGTAAGAAATTGTAAAGCACAGGACAGTTATTATTCAAAAGCTGGGTAAATCTGGAAAAACAGTTGTGTCTGCTCCGTGTGTGGATAGTCAGTTATATTCCATACACTTTTTTGAGACGCCAACTTTATAAGGATTTAAATAAACGTACAGCTTATCAGTGGTAGGTAACTATGGTACCTAAAAATACAAAAAGCCAGGAAGCCAAGAGAGCACTGAGCAAAGGGCATTTTGGACTCCCACCTTGCCTAGGTCTCTGATAGATGGAAGCGTCCCCAACAAGGTTAGTCTAGAATAAAGTCTCCCCCTTGTGGATCTCTCATATAATAAAAACTCCATCAAATCCTTAATTGCATAATAAAGTTTGTGTTCCTTCCTTTGCAGGTAAGAATTTCAGGGGCAAATAGAAACATGTAACAAAATCATGGTCAGTCATTTACTTAACTCTGTGGGCTTGATCCCACCTCAGGCAAGACATGCTGTTTTGCAATAAGATGCATTATAGTTCTGGGAAAAATCCATTTAAAAAACACTAAAACCTTCAAAATAATTTGATTCATTCTCATTTCTATGTTTAGTTATGAAGGCTGGTTTAGTGAAGCCCTCCCAAAATATCCAGCCCCAAACTGTCAATGGTTTAATGAGGTAAAAATTCAAATTCCAAACTCATATGACTTAATAATTGCTAAAAGTAATATAAAACATGGCAAGATTCCCACCTGATTTTAAGTGCACAAAGTTTACTATCCCCAAAAAAATATTTTCACCCGAGAGCAACTTTTTGCAACTCAGAGATTAAGGAGCTATAGCAGCACTATTTGCAGAATGACTCTTTCTCAAAATACTTCATTAACTACACTAGTCTCTGATCTGCATTAATTTAGAGGGATTACCAAGATTTCTTTGCATATGATAATTCACATTATCATAAATTAAGAAATCGCTGTGATCACTTAAATTATCATATTGATCTCAATTCGCTCTTAAGGTATTGAAAAGTGTTTTTAATAAATCATACATTTTGACTGCAGGATTGATTTTAATTTTTTTTTATTTTCCAAGAAACAAAATCCCTGACGGCTTGAAATATTACTCTATTACATACGTGACAAACTCATATCTTATTTGCAGCACCAACTGTTGAGTCAATACTGGGTAAAAAGCCTTTTAACTACCCAGAGACATGCTCTCACGTTCATTTCAGAATTGTAATATAATGGTTAAATATTTATTTCTTTCAAGTTCTGGAATAGTGCTAGGTTTCCTATTTTCATTAACTTTCTCTTATTTGTATGCAGTAATTGCTTTAAAAAGATTAGCATTGTCATTTCTTGCTGGCACTATGATAAATCAACAGAAAGGCTTATCCCCATGCCTCCCTACAGAAGAGCATAATTCTGCTTCCCCCAATGCCACTGATAAAACCTCTTTAATTCCAGGATAACACTCAAAGAATTCATGAAAGATGTCACTTTGACAGTGCAGGACTCTTGTCCTTTCTAACTGTAGAGCAGATGCAGTAGCTAAGCAGTGCTACACTCGATGTGCCTCTGTAGGAAGCAACAGCTCCTAGAAGTAGAAGCTGTCACTTCTTCACTTTCTTTCAGTCCTTGACCTCTCAATAACTATCAGCAAACCATATTTTCTGTCCAAAATGTGAGATTTTTTTTTAGGATACATCTGGCTATTGGGAACAAAAAGACATACTATTTATTCATTTCAAATATCCATCAACAATGGTTGTCAACTGCTGCTACTCTGGGACATGCAAAGGTGAAACGACAAGAACTCACCTGCACCTCTGAATCCACAGCATTTCTGATCTTTTTTTGTTCCAAGAATTCAGCTCAACAAAAATTATGTACGCATTGCTAAACTGGGAAAGGCTACTAAAGTTAAGTACAGGACTTCTGATCTCTGATGCTTGACTCATGGAAAAATGGGCTTGCAGAAATGATAAAGGCAAAGACTAGAAACTCCTGCAAAAAAACCTCTTCAACCCAGTAAAAAAAAAAGACATATTTTACTGTATTCTCAGAGACTGCCTGCTTATCTTGACAGTATGGATCAGGAACTGCAATTCCTACTGAATATAAAATAAAAGGAGAAAAATAATTGGTAATTATAATATTGCAGGCTATATTTCAAAATCATTGTTACTTAGTACTAAGTGCCTAGATTTTCTGGCAAATAGTCTCTATACATGATCATCTGGCACTACTAAATGAGCTGCATTGCTAGGAGTGACAATCATTTGTAATACATGATATTTCACAATGAGGACAATTGTTAAATTCTATCCCTGAAGAGAAACATCTTTACTACCACATACTTACACAGCTGATGTGTCAATACTCACATTGTGACTATGGATTAAAAACTTCAGCACCTGTCCTACAGCTTCTACATATATGTGCATACTTACTCTCATTAAATGCACCAGAATGGGTACACCACCACAAACATGAAAGGAGATTTTCCTGTTAAAGCAAATTATGGGATCCAGAAACAAGCACAAGAATGATCCAGACATTCAGTCTACTGCTACCTGTCATTCATGCATGAACAACATACCAAGGATGGATTTTGTATAATGGTCATTCAGCTTCAGGTCATTCACCTGACAGATAATTCCAAGATTCTATATGGGAAATTAAGGAAGCCATACTGTGAAAAATCTACCGTTCATTGTCATTTCACACAATTACCTCTATGCTATCAAAACAACATGTACCATTGCTGAACTCATTCCTGCCTTACCTGTCAAGCCTGTTGTCCTCAAACAACAGATACTTCCCATCTCCTTCCAGACCTCCTCATCTCTTCAAATATCATGTCCTTTCCACAGCTACAGAATTTTACCTTGCTCTCTTCTTGCAGCTCTCTTCATGTTCCTTAAAACTTCCCCAATTCCCTCATTCCGCTTGCTATTCATGTTGTCTTCTCTGCAGCTTCCAATGTCCCACCCAAACCACATGTTCTCTGAACATGTCTCACTATTCCTCAGCTCTTGCTATCTCTCTCCCTATTCTCACCACCACTCATCCTGCATTCTTCTTTTTCCAGACCACTAATTCCTGTGATTTTTTTGCATTCTCCATTTTTCATTACACATGAAACCAATGCATTCTGGGATTGTAAATCCGTTACAAGTACATGGACTACCAAATAAAACTACAAAAATAAATACACTATTAAGAGACAAAGCCCCTTTCTCCCCAGTCTCCTTATGGCAATGTAGTGTCCTCACTGCTCTGTATACCACAGTGGCACAGCTCTCTGCATGATCTCGTGTGCATTAAAATAAGACAATGCAAGCTGGGAACACAGCAGGGATAGCACAATATTCTTTTTGACCCATAGAAGTTAGGTGGAAAAGTTATTAAACCTTCAGCAGATTATTACTGTGAGGCATGAGCTGTGTGAAACGAAATTCAGAAATGGAGTATCTGTGGGGTTTGGGCCATATTACAATACATTAAAAAGCCAAAGGACCATCTTTCTCCAAACACAGGGAAATACTAAAATTACCCTGGAAAATAACAGAACAGTGATTTTAAGTATGGCCTGTTAATGAGGGGTGTTTGTGAGTATGGAGAAACCAGTGCAAGATGTTATCAGAATCAGAAGGCTACTCACACATGCATCCCAAAAAACCCATAGATGTCTTTTCAATTATTGCTGGATATAAAAACCATGTGCACATATATCTACACCTATCACTACAGTCATGTCCAAGAAGAACAAAGGAATTACAAGAGTACATGTCAGGCAGAAGGAAGCCCATGGCCAAACTTGCTTTTTCTATAGACATTACATTTGAGAATTTCCAGAAGAACCATGTAAGAAAACAAATAAAGCCTACAAGGCACCATCGTGTGCAATTTTTCTGTGCTAAGAGCCCTACAGATAACTCTTGCATAGAAAGTTATGCCAGAAGGAACAATAAAAATCTCCGTATATCAGTCACTAGTCTTCACACAGTACCTCTAAACTGAGCCCAGTAACTTGTCTGACAACATATCTTTCAAAAGGTTGTCAGTCTGGATGCAAAAACATAAGAAAGTTGTGAATCCACATTTCTCTTGCTTATTTTCTAAAGTAAATTTTTACTGCAAGATGTGTATGCACTAAACAATATCTGGGGTTTTGGAAGAGGAAGACCTTGGAATTTCCAGGTGAAAGTAACAAACCAAACACCAAACAAAAAGCAGAGGAATCTGCCTTCAGAGAAAATTGTTGAAGATTGAGTATCTCTTTGGCATGGATGTGCCACCTTGCCCACTTTACGTCACTACATCTGTCCTGTGGACTATCAAAGCTTAGTCTGCCTATCTCTGGTAAACAAGTATTAGTCTGACAACACAGCCTGGTAATTCCCTCTGTCAAGGGGAAGGACATAATTTTTTTCACCATTAAAGAAGTGCCCCCAGTTTCTAGAATGGAAAGTATGGGTGACAACTTCTGCTTCCCAGAAGGGGGATGAAAAGGTCATTTCTGCAAGAGACTTTTTTTTCTTTCCTATGACAAAATGAGCTAAGAATAAACATGTACCTATTGACTTTGCCCTCCAGTAAATAAACCTCATTCTTTAACCCTTACGAATATCATAATAACCATACATTTGTACTGTTCCCAGAGCATACAATATTAGAAACAAAACACCTCACCCTCCCCCCTCTTCTGCTGTGCAAAGGAGAAGAGAAGCAGCGCTGCTCAAATACCCAACAGCGGGCTGGAGCCCGGCTCCTGACCCCGGTAATTCCTGCCCTCGGGCCAGGAGCGACGGCACCCGGAGGCCGCTTAAGGCAATCCCGACAGAGAGGCAGGCAGGGCAGGTCGACCCCGCCGAGGGGAACCGGGCGTCTCCCGGGGGGCAGGAGGGAGAGCTCGGCATGTTCGGGATCGGTGTCCCCCGAGGGAGGCCGGGGCAGCGCGGCGTCCCGGCTGCCCCGGGGGCCGGGAGGGGGGTCCCGCGGCCGGCGGCTCACCTTGTGCTCCAGGACGCTGATGTAGCCCTCCAGGAGGCCGGCCCCGACGGGCAGAGCCGGGTGGCGCTGGCCGCGTTCCGGCGGGCGGCTGGGCACCGCCGCCACCTGCTGCTGCCGCCGCCGCGGCTCCGGGTGGCCCCCGCCGATGCCGATGCCGCCGTACATGAGCAACAAGCTGGTGCACATGGTGGTGAGCGCCAGGCAGACGGCCAGCCCGTGGCGCTGCGGGGGGCACAGAGAGAGCCGGCTCAGCGGGCTCCCCCCGCCGCGGGGCCCGGCGGAGCGCGCCGCTCCCCCGCCGGCGCACCCGCAAGTTTCACCCATCAGACACCCGGCAGAAGTGCGAGGGGAGAACTGGGGAAACCCCTCCGTCCTCCTCCTGCCCCCTCGGCAGCCCGCTCCCGTGCCTCCCTCCTTCTCCCCCAGCCCTGCTGCCTCGCCTCTTCTCCCCTCCGTGCGCCCGGCTACCCCGCGCCTCTCATTCCCGTGCCGCCGTCCCCCTTTGGGCATCTCATTCGTGCATTTTAACGAGTGTTGGGAACTGTAGCGCTTCCCCCCGCCCAGCTACCTCCAGCTTCGTTCTTTAAGCAGATCGCTTCTCTGTACGCTCCTTAAAACGCACAGACGCACAAAACCCCCAAACCACGAGCAACACGAATAAAAGAAAGCAGGCGGAAAGTTCTTGACCGCCGCCACCAATGTTTGGTCGCCTTCGCGCGATCCCGGAGAGCCGCGGGGATGCAGCCCGGCGAAGGCTGGAGCGTGTGCAGGGTGCCCGGGGCAGCTGCGCTGCGCGCCGCTCCCCTGCTCTCCCCGCCGCCGGAGCCGGGATGAGCCGTGCCAACAATGCACTTACCATCAGGGTCTTCATTTTGTGCGCCTCCCGGCCGCTAGTCCTCCCGCTCCCCGCTAGGCTCGGCATGGCGGGGAAGCCGCAGACATGGCTCGGCCAGGCAAGCGCCGCCGTGGCAGGGATTAGGGGGGAATTACACTCGGCCGGACCCTCGGAGCCTGCCAGAGCCGGGTCCTCGGCTGCCCCGCCTGCCTCCGCCTCCGCCTCCGCCTCCTGCTGCCGGCGCAGCGGCGACTTCAGGGCAGGTGGAAGTTAACTTCTGCCTCCCGCTCGGGCGCTACTCCGCTGGCGAGCCCGCGGCGCGGGGGGGCGGCAGCGGCGGGATCGCGGCGGGCACCGGGCGGGCGGCGCCTCTCCGGCCCCGAGCGAGCAGGAGCAGGGGCAGGAGCTCCTTCCCTTCCTCCCCCCCTCTGCCCAGGCCTCTGTCCTGCTTGCGGTACCGGAGCATGACCTTCACGTTACATTATTTGTATTTTTCCCTAGCGGAAAATTTCTCCTTCTCCCACCGCTACCTGGGTTTCTTGGAGCTGGCAGTGATCAGGCAATACTTTAAATTCACGTTAGGAAAAAAATCGACGCTCTCAACTCCGTGTGCTGACAATACCCCCTCACACAATCTTGCCTAAGCTCTAACAACCGGTTTCAAACCCTTTTGACAGAAGCTTTCTTCGTCTTATAAATCAAATCTCACAGACTTGCTCCCCATGCCATCTCTCTGGTTTCTGAAGGCGGACATTTTTCCAGCCTCGAGCAGCCTTCTAAAGTTTTTCATTCTTTCTTTGTGTTTTTAGTGTACAGTTCAGTTGTGAACTGTAACATATCTTCAGGTGACATATCTTTTGCTGTGGGAATTACACGTTTATAAATGTGCCACTCCTTAACAAGCCATTTTTAGGGTTGATCTCTCACGAAGTTATTAGACTGACAGCATTAAAAAAAAAAATCTATCTCCTAACCATGAAGTTATTTCACTTGAAACTACTAATTGAAATGGTAGCTCTAATATATGGCTTCACATCTAACCTACAGCTATGTAGTATTAAAAATTACATTACGGAGAAAACTATCAGTAGGATAACTCAACCATGGTCACAATAGCACCTTTCTCAAGGCTGGAATTGTCAACGAAATCCATTTTTTACCTTTGTTAATTCATTGGAGGACTAACAGTGAAACAAATTCCATCTCTAGCATGGGCACAGCATGCTGCAATTAGTGCCTTTTAAGAAAGGAAAAAGAAACATGAAGGTGTGGTTCACCAGCGGATAACATAGCAAACAATGCCTTATCATTTCACAGAAGATGCCAGTTGCACACACACTTGCTGTTTATGCAGTTTGTAGGGTTGGTTTCAACAGAGCTAGCTGTTCAGACAAACAGAGCAATGTAAGAAGAATTTTATCAGGTCTTGGTAATTCTTTATAATGTGGTTGCACTCGCCACTCGAATTAGTGAAATAAAGGGCCAACTTGATGAATCACTGAAAGCAAGTTATCTGTGGTTCTCCAAGGCTTCCTATAAGAGACTACAAAAGGCAGCTCATGCATTTTACAGTGCTGTTTCTCAACTACAGCAAGCAGGTTGCTGGTGACTGACCTTTCCGAGTCTTTCATATATATTTTGCCGTGCCAAAGTGAAGCATCATTTTCATGATTTAGGCTCATGGCTGTATGTTAGACATCTGTTACACAGTATGTCTGACCAAATTCATTAAACTTATGGGTTTTGGTAGAATAGGCTGATTTTAAAATCTACTGATAAAGGAGACAAACTAAATTTTCTAATTTAATGCTTGACTTGAATAGTGTCCAGCTTTCTGCTTGTCAAATATTTAATTAGATTGCCATTTTGGTCATAGACCGTATTCTTGGCAGTCAAATGCTCACTGAAACACATACAGTAGTGTAATGTAAATCCTACGGAGGATTTTGTGTAAGCACAGGAACTTTAAAAATCATCTGGAAAACAGCCCAGCTATTTAATTTAATTTTAAGTTCCTATGAACTAATAGTTCTAGCTATCTGGAGGTTTGGGGTTTTTAACACTATTGGAATCTGCATACATGTAAATATGAATCTGTATACCCAACATCTAGATTTGCAAGGAGAAGAGCATAGGCTGCACTTAGGAGCATTTAATCAACTTGGAAATGAGTCAATACAGAAAACTTCTTAAAGTCCATTTGACTTTCTGCTTCAACCAATTTGTTTTCTATATGTAAGGGATAATGAACAATCCATGCATTTCTATTCCTCCTTAGAGCTGGGAGCAAAGACAAGTTAAAACATAAACAGCTGCTTTCCCTAGCCCAGGAGAAAAAATGGCAGAGTGGTAGTAGGGCTTTTCAACCAAGTATGACTGAGGAGAGCTTTTCGTCTGCATGGAATGGTCGGGGTTGTCTCCTCTTCAAATTTACCCATCTCATTTTCATCTTTCTTGTAGCTACAGGCTGACAAAATAGCCATATAGAATAAAAACCTGCTTGTGGCAGCTTCAGGAGGACCCAAGATGCTAATGACAACATAAAAATCCATGCAGAGTGAGAAATCTGGGTAAGAAGTAGTGGTGCAGAGAGAGACAAACCTCTCAAAACTGACAATGGACTTGGAGCAACAGAGCTCTTTCACTGACTCCTAAATAAAACTGCTCAAACAGCAACTTCCCCTGGGATATCTGGATGTATGAAATAACTACCTTTTTAAAACGCATTTTAGCCCAGTTTGTCTTTCACAGATTTCCTTAGAGAAATATAAAATAACCCTTTCAAGCTATGGCTGATTTCTCATGAAGTTCATATAGAGATTATATAGCATAATTTACACCTTAATATAATGCACAATTATAAACATACTTTCCACATGGTGGTTGGTCTGCAATGAGTACTCAAGTGGAGGAGCCTCTATGCCAGTGCACTTCAGCAACTGGTAGCCAAAATATCCATTGGAATTTGGGATGAGGGCAATGGTTGGTGTTTCTGTTGATGATCCAGATGCTGTTTTCTCTAAGTGCACTGTCTACTGCCTGTGTCATCTTGCTGTCCCTGTCTCCTTTCCACCATGACAGAGGCAGAGTGTTTGAACATGCAGTCAGTACACAGAATGCCTCTAAACTGGAAGCTGCAGCTACCCTTCAGCCTTGTCACCTCCGCAGAACAAAAGCCCAAACAGTCTTAAATGTTTAATTGTTTTGTGACTCATTGATGGCAGTGTGGCTCCTTTGCTGGGAAAATAAAAAAGGATAATATTTTAGAAAACTGATTTAAATCTGTGCCTAATTTTAAAGAGAATAAGAAAAAGGAAGTTTTTGTTTATCTACTACCCTTCACAAAAGAGTGAGAAGAAAAGGGATCTGGTGTGATATAAGTAGTTAAACTCTAGGTGAGTTCTGCATGTCACTCTGCAGGAGTGCTGAAAGCACTTAAATACATTCCCATCACACTATGTGTATGAAGGTGTTTTTCAGAAAAATATTGGTGATAGAAGTGCTTAAAATAGATTGGAGGGGAGAGGTTAACTGTATCAGGACCACTTTGATATCTTTATGCCTTTGAAATGCAGAATGAGTTACTAAGATTTGATAGGTGGGAAAATATTTTTAAATATTTAAAATTAATCTAAAAGTGGCTCCTGGTAAGTTGCATCATTTTGTCATTTCCATTATATTCTGTTGTCTGTGAAGCCCTGGATCTGTCTCCTCAGGAGCTGGGCCTCCTGGCCCTACTGAAATGAACCCCTACAGCCATTTTATCTGTCTGCTTGCTGAGGCAGGGAGCTCACTTGGAAGTATAAAGCTCCCACTTCTGCAGCCTTATGAGGTTTGAGCTTAAACCATGATCACTAGCATAGAACAGAATATTGCTTGTCCTGGGCCTGCAGCCAGTGACATTTGGGAGGATGGCTGGGAGTGCCACATTTCAGAGGAAAGAAGCAAGCTTTTTTTGACTGACTACCTAGAAAAGCAAGACTAAAGGTGCTAAGGAGGTTGGAATATGATGGGAGCTTGTGTGGATTAATGGACAGCAGGGCAGTCGAAGGTATATAGGAAATTAAATACATCACACTGATATCACCTCCATGTGTTGTTTTATTATTTATGTATATATGAAATTTTAACCTCTTTTCCCTGAGAGAAAGGGCTGCATTTTTGCCTTGCAACACAACCAATGGAAAACATTCAGCAGCCAGCAAAGTAATGAGCCTACACTATAGATTTTTCAAACTGCCCAGTGATTCATGAAATGCTTCTCAAAACTGGAAATATGCATTGAGGATTGGTCAAAAAAGGTAGAAACAATATTATAGATCAGTCAATACTGCCTCTCCTTTATGAAAGCAGGCTGCCTTTGAACTTCTGACAGAAGCAAACAGTGATAGATGCATAAAGAAATGAAATATTGCATGGAAATAGAAGTGCAAATGAAAATAGGAGGGGGAAATAAGTGAGATAAGATCTGCTGAATCTGCTGGGTTTTTCCTTCTTATTTCCTAGTTTTCTCCCCAATCTAAATAAAAGTATTGGATGTTTCAGAAACAATGTCTAGCTCAACTGAATTTAAAATTAAATTTAAAGCTCATCTGCTTTAAAACCACACATGAAACATTATGCTTCATTCTAATCACTTTTTTGGAGAAGTTAAACAAGACACATCCAGGAATATACAGTGCACTCAAAATTCCTCGTCTAAAATCAGAAACTCTGAAGATTAAGAAATTCGCACAGGAAGCTTGAGATGGAGTTTACCCAATACCACTTGTGGAAGAAGAACAGGCATGATCAGGAACTCCTTCATGGCCTTTTGTTTCACCATTCACTACCAAAACAAAAGAATGAAGGTGTATTTCCTGCCTATAAACAGAGCACAGATTTAACACATGGACTAAAGCAACTGAGGACATCATTACTATGATTTGGTGAGAGATTGGAACAAATTAAATATGGGGTATCTTTGCTGTAATATACGAGATCTTAAGAGGATCCTGAATGATTCAGTTTTCAGTCTACATATGTTTGTTTCTTTGGAGAGAAGAACTACACCAACATGAAAAGAAAGTGTTAAATGAAACAGAATTTCTAAACTTTTAAAAAAACAACTTACCAAGCAAATATCAGACATGAAGCATGAAAGCGAAAAAGGAAGCAAAGAAGGATAAGTGCTCGTTATGGATTGGTTTGCCGTTCTTTATGTATTACTAGAAAGTCGATAGAAAACTCTCCTGCTATTTCTAACACAAACACAAACATCGCTTATGATGACAGGCTGAACAACAACTCTGGCAACAAGGGGATCCACTAGCATCCAGCTGAAAAGGCACAGTCACAGAATCAAGTAAAGTCCTTCAGTGACCAAGCTATACAGATCTTATGTTGGTAATAGCTACTGTTCTTATCTACAGACTTAGAGGAATCACCTTTACTATTCACATAGTATATCACTATATATGAATGTGTTAATTCAGAGCAATAATGTTAATATACAGTGTGAGAGTAGCTGTCAGTGACTTCTGTCACAGCTCAGCAATTTCATGCTTGAGTCGTGTGTGCTCCTGAAATTATGTAGTGGCCACCTTTGTAATGTATGAATGTCTTAAATGTCTTTACCCAGCATACTCCAGAGACAGATACATAAATAAAGTCCTGGGGGACTCACCATAGTGCTGAGAGGTCCTGAGTACTCTTGTTTCCCAAGGAAGTTGACAGAGATGGAAGGAGGATCTCTGCATTCAGGTGAGCTGCCTGAAGCAGTGTTGGTTCTGGCCATTTGCAGAGCCAGATGGGGACAGACCTCTGCTACCAGACACCAGAGATCTCAGGCTGCAGTGCATTCATTTGAAAGGTGTGGAAACAGTGATCATGTTTATGTTGCTTGCTTGGTTAATTGCAATTGGATATGGAATCTAAACCTACAAGAGAGTACAGAGCAGCTATAAAATTATTTCCTGTGTCCAAATCAGGTCCTGCAAACCACTCTAGACAACTCTTCTAGCCAGGATAAATGAGTATTGTAGGAACTAGCCTGAAACAGTGGGAGAGTTTCTTCACTGCAATAGATACCTAACTGGATGCTTGAAACCAGCTGCAGAAACAGATGGATTGCTTTCCTTTACGAGGTGCTGTGTCCTTGTTTAAACATTTCTGCCATATTAGCGATATTTGTCACTCTTAAACAAATACAGAAAACAAGCCTTCTCTGTTCCATACAGGATAGATATCTTGGGTGTCTACTGGCATCCTCAAATCATGGATTAGAGCAAATCCATGGCTACATGCACTCATTTTTTTTTTTCTAACACTTCAGGGCAGAGGACCAAGTTCAGCTCAGCTGCAGAGCTGGATCCAACATTTCCTACAGCAGCTGTACCCTTCTTTCTTTGAATGGCTAATAATACATGTTATCACATTCCCTAGCCTTTGTCATCCCCACCTGCCTTGTGGTTTTTATTCAAGTCACAGAACTTAAAAAAATCCTATACTTTTCCCAATCATGACATATATTTTATTCAAGGTGATGGTTATATGTCTATCCTCTCCCATAAACTACAGGGCCAGGAACTTACTAACTGGAGTTTTGCCACAGTACTTTACTGCCATCTGATTATTTCCTTGGTGGGAATTGCATTTGGCCTCAAACATTCATATTTATCTATTTACTTTATTTTTCCATTTTGTTTATGGTTTATTTTAGTTTAGATGGGATTAATTTGATGTATTTTCCTTTACAGTAGTTTTGTGTGGTATCTAATTTTGTTACCAAAAGCCCCCAAATTCCATAAGATTTGTTCGGTTTTGCATGTGCTTGGTACTTGAAACATGAATCTAAGCTCTGTAGAGCATGTCCTGTTTCTATCCTGACTTCAAATAAATGAGGCCTTAGGCCATTTATGGTTTAGACCATAAATTGAGATGTCAAAGGAACAGGTGGTAATGTGACACAAGCTGTTCTTGCTCATTGTATGAGCTTCCTCTGCTCAGTCTCCTACCGTTTCATCTCTGTCACAATCCTGAGTCACTCTCCAGCAATGGCTCCTCCACTTTGGCGGGTTCTGTTTCTGTCCATTGATAAATGAGAGCTTCTCTGCTTTTAAGCAATATTGGTCTGGAAAACGTGGAGCGTGGAATGTGAAAGCACGTCTATTCTGGCACATTAACTCAGGCACAGAACCACATCACTGTGACTAAAGCCTTCTGGGACAAAGCTGGCTCACATCACCCAGTCTGGAGCCTGTGCAGAGGAGCTCGAGTCCATCTGCACATCAGCTCCAACTCACAAGCAGTCTGCTGCGTTGAAGGACTGTGGGATGTGGTTCAAGAACTTGCAAACAGTAAAGAACCAAAGCTTAGCAGAGAAGTGAATAAATGGGCATGATATATTAGTATGAAATAATGTAATAGTTGCTCTGTGTTTGTTCAGTCACTGCTTTTTGAGATTTTTTTGGTGTATATTTTAATATCCTGCTAGTAAGGAAACATGGACAGTGTTTCTTCCTAAGTGAGGAGAGAAGGAATTATGTACCAGTGTTGTTTGTATAGCTGGCTCAATCTTTTTAATCAAACTGACTTTGTAAATTTCTTTTGATCCTCAAAATTTTTTTCCTGAGCACTATTCATATTCAAGGATTGTCTACACACTAACTAGTCCTCACAAAATCTATGTAGTTTCATCCCTATTTCCAGAAGACTGTTATGGAGGGAAGGTAAGGAATGTTGCTCACTCAACTCCAAGCTGTCGCCTTACATCTGTGAATATTCAGTACCTTGGGTATTGAAACCCACAAAGCCTGAAGTTAGGCACTGAAAATTAGAAGGCTGTTTTGGAAATTTGAACCTTCTTGACTTCTCAAACCCAAGAATTCTTATTTCTCAGCATCACCTGAGGATTGCTGAAATAGCAACCTCTTCCATCTCAGCTTGAAAGAAGTTTCAAACAGAATTGGGTGAGAAGTGACCTCACACAAATACTGGCTTAGAACATTACTTGACTCTGATTCTGCACATTTCTAGCTACCGTAAGTTATGAAACTTCACAGTGTTTCCTGAATTACCATTAGCAGTTATCAAAAGCTGATGAGACACATGGGAGACTAATGCGCACTGGAAAAAAACTTTCCTTCACTCTCACCAGAAGACAAAGGCTATGCACAGGCTCATTTCATGAGAAGCTGAGCCAGCTTCTATTAGCAAATGTTTTAGGCAGATGGTCCAACTCTGGTTTGCAGTTTCCTTTCCCTCAACCCTTTTTGCTTTGTATTGCCTGTCTAGACAGCAAGGCACAAGAATGTATAAGAAACCATGCAGACCTGAACCAGAAACCATGAACCAGGAGTCATGATCACTGCAGTGCTTTCAAATTACTTGTACTAGTTGTTCCAACACATTACACCTACAACTAACATCTGACAGAAACCGTTCTCAAATCCCCCCATCCTCATCTTCAAAACCACTTACGTTCTTTTCTTTTCTTTTTCCTTTTAAAAAATTTATTTTAAAACTTTTCTTTGTCTAGCCATTGAGCAGCTGGACCAGGTCCTCCCTGGCTACTCTTCCCCACCATCTGCTCTACCATGTATGTACCAAATCCATTCCATACAGAGCTCCATGATGTAATTGGCTAATGATTGGTCTGCTTGGCAAGCTGCTTTTCAACAGTACACTGAGTGATTGCTAGCAGAGCTCATTGTCTCTAGCTATATTATTACAGCATGTCTTTCTGATTAATTAGAAATGCAGTACTGTAAATTTTAGTTTTACAGTCTGGATATTATTAACTAACATGCAGAAGAAAGACTGCTCTCTTCACAGCTTCACATATTTGAAGAACGAGAGAGGAAGAGAAAGGGATTAGAGGAGGGTGGAAAGAGTACATGCAGCAAACACAGAAACAGTGCAGAGGGGGAAGCACTTTGAAGGGTCAGGGATAAACAATGTCTTAGGATCACAGACAGTAAAGAAGTCAATCAAAACATTGGGAAAATAGTAAGTCTGTTCTGCGTTTTCACTCACAAAAACAGAAAAGAAATCCATGCAGTCAAAAGCTGCCCGTGGCTGCTGACATTCCAAGACAGCTAATCAGGATTTAGAAGTTGAAGATGGTACACAGAAAGCATGGTATGCAATGGATGCTCCCTGATCATACCTAATATAAGTGAAATATCATTTATGAATCTTAATAAAGAAGTGGTGTAAAGGGAAATAACATCTTTGCTTCTCTCTGCCTGGAGCTCAAGATCCATGAAAAGGGAGGCTATTTATTCAAATCTGTGTGATTAAAACATGTTCCTGAACTCAAACCTAAATATTTCTGTATAAAGATGTTACTGCTCAGCATGCTGGGCTGTCTTGAAAATACAGCTCTGCATCTAAGCTGGATCTTGGCCTTATCTTTTATCTCACCCAAAGCTGCTTAGTCTTTGTGTACACGTGGCCTGACCTATCACTTTTATAGTCTATTGCTATTGAATTGTTCATAAATCTTGTAATCATTAGACAAGGTTAGCCTTCACATTTCAAAAGGGGGACTTTTTTTTTTTTTGGCAGCTGATGTTGGCTGTTTGTTTCATCTTTGTAACGCTACATTATGCAAACCAGGTGCTGACCAGCAGATACTTCCCTTACTGCAGGGTGCTGATTCTGGCAACAGTGAAACAGAGTGAAACATATAGCAATATAGGTTACATAGATCCATTTTATTCCTAAATGCAGGTATTAACAAATTGGCAAAGTTATTGGCCAATTGACTCAAAGTATAAGCATTAAAATAATTCATCCTGAACAATGCGTGGTTTTATTTTATGTTTAGTACAGTAGGCTCACCTGCACGAATTTGCTGTGCTTGTTTAATATCCTCTTTAAGATGAAAAATGATGCCAGTCCTGTGGTAATAGCATCTTTTGACGCTGAGAAAGCATTTCACTGGATTGAATGACAGTTTCTCTTTAATATGATGGAAATTTTAAAATTTGCTGTAAATGTATTGCATCAGTTACACTGTTCTGAGCAAGGATGCATACTAATGTCACAATACTATCTCAATTTTGACTTTCGAGGGAGACTAGTCAAGGGTGCCCACTTTCAGTGCTATTTTTGCTATTAGAAGCAAACCAGTCCTCAAAATATTGGGGAGATTGATGGAGACTCTAAAGTAGATTGCATTAGAGCTGAGAGCTTGTATTTGGAGAACTGCCCTTAAAATAGTGTCCCATTTTGTTATACATTAGTAACCCTTTGGAGGCTCTCTAAAACAGAGTCTGCAAGGAACTATGGTTTCTAAACTACTTCCAAAATATGCAGTAGATTAGAATTCAGCTAAAAGATTTGGAACTGAAGTCATAACTGTGGAACTGCTCTGAGTCCCTCACTAACAGTGAAACTGAAAACTCCTAAGTCTGAGGACCTTCACAATGACCTGCATGGGGTACAGTGGGGCTTCAAATGAAAAAATTAGACTCCACTTCAGACCTGGATTTTCACATGACTTTTTGAAGGAAGAATTCTTTCGAAGCATTATGGATTGCTCTCCCATGCTGTGATCACAGGGGGGATGTAAGGAAAAGTGGCTCCTCCCCTTGCAGTAAGACATATCGCCATGAAGATAAAGGACAAATCCTTATGAATTCTCAAAAGGCTAGACAATTTCTTTATTACGTTTCTTCAATGTTCTGAAAGAGTCAGAAGTACACCAGCAGTATTAGGATGAATAAGCCTTTGGCTCTACAAACAGAAAGAAAATACCTTCAGTGAAACCAGGCATCATGTGAGCAATTGCAGCCCAGGTCCTTCCTCCATTTCTTGGCTTCCTGCTTCCCCTCATTAAATATAAGGACCCTCTTCTGTGATATTTTAGACTTTTTTGTACTGCTTTCCTGCATCAATAATGCTGAGAGAACATCCTACCCCACAGGTACTCTCCAGTGCACACCCACCCTAACCTGAGTGTTTCCCATCCCTAGTTACTGTTGCTGTTCTCTCATGCACCAGATGAGCCTGGAACCTCTTGTGGACAGGCATTGGCAGAGATCCTTCCACTGCCAGCTCACTCAGAGCCATAACGTGGAACCCCCCACCAGTCTCAGTGCTACAGATTTGGGAAGCTAGAATTAGTCCCTATAGAAACAGGGAAATGTGCGAACTCCAGGTGAAATGCTGAGAGGTACCTGATGAAACTCACTAAGCAGCTGGTTCCCATTTGTCACTGGCTTCTGCAATTAGGTGTAATCAGATCATCATTCCCACTATGAAAAAGATTGCTGGTAACACTGCATGGCCAATGAAATAATTTCTTGGGTGGAATGTAATAACTGTTGTAGTACGCAGGAGAACCAGATCAGGCGATAGGACATTTAGTGGGCCCTGAAATCAGCATTGTGTAACTGCCATTTGTTCTTGCTCACCTTTGCCTTTCAGTAACATGGTAAACTGAGGTATCCTGAAGGAAAACCAATCTAAAATGCTCAATACTAATCTTCTATTCTCATGCCATAAAGAATGTTGCAACTGAAGGCACTTTTTGAAAATTAGTTACTCATATTGTCCTCTGAAGTTATTTGTATTTATGTACTTGTTACAGGTTCAAATGCACAGTGATCTAAATTAAATACACGTCAAGTCAAACATTTAGAAATAAGGGCCTCTAGTTACAAAAACTGAGATTTCAGTAAGTGCTTAGAAGTTAAATACAAAATCAGTAAACAAAATTCAACAAATGTAAATTGAAAGGCAAAATGAACTCATTCTGATGAGTTAATATAATTCCCTTATGGAATGCTGGTTTCCATACTATAATTAATTTTAAACACTAAACCAGTATGTCTGGGTTTTGATAATTATAAAAATGCATTCATCCGTGTCCTTGAAAATTATTAATATTTATCATAAGAAATATCCTGTAGACATTAAGAATCAAGGGAGACAGTGTTTTCAGCAAATTCTTAAACAGCTTTACTAAAACAATAATGGAGTTTTAAATACTTGTGAGTCCAAACCAGAGAGACATATAGGGCTAAATCCTCAAGCCTCCTTCCTAACATCTTCCTCATAAATCACTCAGGCAGAACTTGCACTGAATCTCAAAATCAAAGATTTCAGGACTAAGTATCCCACTTGCTCACTTCATTCCTGTTCCACTCCAGGGAGCCAAGAGTATCAAGTGTCTAAAAGGATGAAACCATAATGATTTTATAAAAAGATTATGGAAGCCCCTGTAGTTCTCTTTCCTTTCAGGGATAGCTTCAGTGATAAGGAAACTGCATCATGACACTTTTGAGTAACTTCTCTGACATTTCAGCAACACTGATTATCTATAGTTCTGTTCATGGATATTTTTAAGCCTCTCAGCACATTTGGACCTAAAGCTTCACATTTGTAGGAACTCAAACTCATCATCAGTAGCAATAAGATGCTTCCCTTAAGTCAGCAGGAGTCAGTGGGGGGTTTGCTTGCATAGAAGGTGCTGGATCAGATGCCTGCAATCTAGTTACATATTGGCTTACAGGTTACAATAAACCTGAAAAGCAGAAACTGGAACCAAATACGAGTCAAACCATTTTGCAGTTTCAAAAAATGAGGTTCCATTTTAGTTTCTTTTCCATTAAAAAAATCCCAAGCCCACATTTTTCACTAATTACTGAAACGAAATTTGACCAGAATGTGCTTTCCTTCAAAATATGCCCCAATCCAAAGTCAGGAAATAGCAATTTCATGGAACAGATGATTCTAACATACACACTAACATATGTGTGTATATCTATCTATGTATACATATGTGAGTATAGATATCAAAACTTCCTCGGTTGATAGGTTAGCTCTTAAACTTTAGATAATTTGTTTGAGAGAGAAAGCAGAAACTCACTCACAATAGCAACAAGGATTACAATAGCAATGATCAATATAACCCACTGTCCCTTTCCAAAAATATCAGGAAATTACAGGCAAATATCAGTTTACATTTTCATGAATTGGTGGGAAACAACTGTCATCTCCACAGATTAGGAAAGGGAGCTGACTGATGGTGGGAATGTTAGGAAATCTTTACATTTTGTGGCTAATTTCTGCAACAGACTGAAGGAGCTGGGTTTTCAGAAGATATCCTGAGTTTTTCTTTTTTCCTTTCTCTGAAGCTGAGCAGCTGAGCTCTGCTTGTGATGGGGGCTATGAAAACACAGAGGACCAGAGACAGAGGTAGATAAGAAAAGGCATGTATTCCATGTCCTCTCTCTACTCAATAACTAAAGGAGGCAGGAGAGCAGTGATGTCAGTACAATGTCAGTACAGGCAGATGTGCATCACTCCCTGGGCAGTGATGATGCAGCAACCTGTGCTCCCACAATGCAAATTAACTTACTGCTGTTTCATGTTCCAATGGAAAGACTCCAACCAGCAAGTTAGATAACATGCTAAATATAGGCTGACAAAAGAAGCAACGAGATTTACACTAATCCAGAAGTATTGAAGCTATACAGGATAACCATTGTGGTGCAAAACAAATGGAACAGCTGATGGTGTTTTAAGGATGAGAAGTTTTTACTTCTGAAAGTGAAGTTTTAACTGGTTTGCCCTCACTCTTTGACATTCCCGATTTTGTTCACCTTGCTGACCCTAAGAGAGGAGTGAAAAGAGGTGGAGTGTGTGATTATAGGGCACTATTTTTTTATGTCAGTATTCTTCATTATTGAGTTGGCTGTTTATACTGCTGGTGTGTAATGTTGTGAAGCAGATGAGCTGGTAAAGTATGAAGGGTATTCTATAAACTTTTCTGCACTTTGAATTACCATACAGTAACTTACAATTCAGAAAGGCCGCTCGGAGAGAAATCAAAATACAATAAGATAAACTCCATTAGGAGCTGATGCACTAGGGTTGTTGCTGGAGGAGGGCAAAATGGTCTAATTAATAGCTATTGCATTAAACTCACACTGCAGTTGCAGTAATGACACTGATAATATTGATGGCATTGAAGATAGAGTTTAGTTTAGAATGGAAATGAGCAGAGTATTCATCTTGAACTGCATATTGCTGTAGGCAGTGGAAGGCCTCAGAGCTTCTTTGTTTTGTTGTTCCGCTGTTCAGCTGTTTTTCTTTGATAGTGCAGCTCCAAGCTATTAATATATATATTTACTCAGGACAGAGCTTGTTCATTTCACTGAAGCCCCACAGCTGGCATTTGGCTGTACTGAAGAATAAGCATTTATTGGATTTCTTTCCTGCTGTTTGGTTTTTCAGGGACAGCTACATGTAGGTGGACAGTTATCTAAGGGGGTCTCCCAACTTCTTTATAATTTTTATAAAACATTTCTCTGTCTTCTTTGGCTTGTGAAAGCTGTTGGCAGCAGGGAATGCCAACTCCTGCATCCTGAGATAAGGTTTCATTCTCATCAGTATTTGGTCTCCATTCAGACTCCTGTTGATATGTTCTTTCTTTTCCTTTACTGATGTATCTGTTTGGCTTATGTTATTGTTCAGAAATAAACACATCACCGTCTTCCAATAGCCAAGATGATTTATGTAGGTAGATGAGCTCTTCATCAAATGTCAGGGTCAATAAAGCTCCTGCCCACTCAGGTATTAATGCCCACTGTCTCACAAACACCATTTACTAATATGAAATGTCAGATCCCAGAACTGAAACAAAAATGACTGAAGAGGACCAAAACCTAGCAAGCAATCAAGAGATTGGAATATATCTTCCAATATATATTCCCAATATATTGGAATATATCGGGAATTCATCACAATAACTGACACCCAAAAGCACTTGGATTCCAAATGGGTCATGCCATACAGCTAAGATCAAAACAGACCAGTGATCAAAAGAAAAGAGTCAGATTTACATGTACTGGATAAAAGCCTTTTCTGTACCATTAAATTTGGTGGCAAAATTATTCTTGCCAAAGAAGGATTAATTTCCTTGCCTTTATCCAGACTTCATTCGCCTGCCATGTAAACTTCAAGGTTGCAAGTGCTATCCCAGGTGGGACAGAGCTGCAGTCAAGCATCCTAGGAGTTTACTCAGGTAAAAAAACTCTCAAATACCCAGCTGGACAAGTTTACCACACAAAGAGTGTGCCAGGCCTCCAGATACACTTTACAAAACAGCTAGAGCATCCATTTAGCCAGATATTTGCAGATTCGGCTAATTAAAAGATAGTCCTCAGGTGAAGAACTGGTGTAAAAGCTCTGAACTTCCCACTTCATAACAACAAGAAATTGGTATCCACTTTAAATACCTCACTGACTTCAGGAATGGTCTCTTGTGATAGAGGACAGCCTTTCTGCTCCCTCAGTGGCAGTAAAATACTGGGTCATTTGGTGTTGAAACTTCTCTGAGTGAGTCTTATCTATTGCCTCAGGAGCATACTTATTACTTGCTTTGTTTATGTTTTAATTTACTTTCCCTAAAGATAACACTTCAAAGCAGCAATTAATATTCTTGTAAACTCTTTACTGGTTCATCTTAACACCTGTTCATACATATACAAAGAGAAACTCTGCATAAGGAAGACAGCAAATGTAGGAAGTATTGTAGAGACCTCGACATATTCCCAACCTTTACCATTAATTTCTATATTTAGTATTAGGAATAATTGTAGGTTTTGGTTATTCTAAGTTATGAATTTGTATGATGGCTTAAGCAAGTTATCAGCTTGGTCTTGATCTACGTCTTAAAATCTCTTAGTCCAGAGCTGTTGATAGCACAGCTGACTGCCCAATTTCACCAGTTATAATGTACCACAGAGCCTGAAAATTCTCTTTTTCCAGGTCCTTCCTCTGCTGTTCCCTGGATTCTGTAATGCAAACTTTTCCACACATTTGCAAAGCTTGTTCAAGCATTGGCATAGATTGAAAAGACTTATGACTGTAGCTGAGAACACACTAGAGCAGTAGAAGTAGAAGCACTGAAAACTTTCCTTTCCAAAAAGCCATGATTTCCATGGTTGTCTTGGTTTATAAGGTCCAGTCCCAAATTACTGGGTACAGGAGAGCATCTCTATCCCAGATTCTCAGCAAATGTCCATCTACCTATGGCCACCAGCTCCAGAGCAGCTACCAAAGCAAACCTTAGAGATGATTCTGCTATTTGCATTCCCTAGAATAAAGAAGTGCTATTTTTCATTAGCATTTCTGTCAGTACCTTGCTTCAATGTGTAGTCTTACACTGACATGTTAATATGTGGTCATTTGTTCATGATTTGGATTAGGAATGGCTGGCAGGGATTCAGTCTGGATTCACCCATTTCTACAGAGGAAAAGTTATCAGCTTTGCTTTTCCATTAGATTTATAGGATTACAACTGAAATCAGACCTGGATCCAGAGAGTTTTATTATCTCTGATCAATAAGCAATGAACAGGGGTAATATTTTTCATGTAATATGGACCCAATATGTCCACAGGGTATCGGAATTGCATTCAAACAAGGAATCACAAATCTAGTTTGCTGGGAGATACCATTTACTAACCGAATTTCTGTTCAATTCTTCAGTTTAACCAAACTGGGGATAAGTCTTTTCACCTGCCCTATATAAATGAGAATGGTATTCTACTTGGTACAGGATTTACAGAATAATAATATCTTATACTAAGACAAAAATTATGAAAGCCAAAGAAGTATTTAACACATAATGTAAGACCTTTAAGGACCTATGTTCTCTCTCAAGATCTGTGCAGAAGAGGTGCTGAAATTTGGCCTCCTGTTCTGACATACTATGACTGAAATAACCTTCAGACTGGCCAAAGCTTCCTCTTAAGTGGGAATCAACTGAAGGGAAATATTCTTGCATTTTTAACAGAAAGCTTCATTATACTAATTTTGTTAATTGGTTACTAAACAGCTTACCCTAACCCTTAATTTCAAGCCTACATCTGCTCTCATTTTTCACCATATCTTAGTATTTTATACAGGTTTTTTTTCCCTTTTCTTTTTGAAGTGGGTATCAACGCACCTAAGGTTATTTTGCTGTACATGCTCCTGCTTCACTGCTTTTTACCTTTCTGTGAACTACAGAACATTCATTTGCAAAATAAGCTTCATGAGTCTGTTACTGCATTCAACAGCATTTTCCCCCCTCTCTTCTGCTACCCCATGCAGGGTGTCCATTCTGTCTGGCTGAAGTAAACACAGCAAAGCCAAGGCTGCCAGATAACAATTTATATTTTGTTTGACCTTGCTGGGACAATTGCTGATCTGTGTTATCTACGTATTAAAAGTGTCCTTCAGGGTCAAAAACTGGCCATTAGGAAAGCAAGGATGAGTAAGAATGCATCAAAATTCTCCCCGGATCAAATGCTTTCTAGAACTGCATCAGCTTTTATAAGAAATGGCAGCTCATGACACCCCACACATCTTTTTATACTGTCAAACATAAATATACAGGAATGTATAGGACATGATTGGCCAGTGCAACCACCAGATCTGCCAAAAAAATTGTGCACCTTGCCAAATAAATGCCAGTCAGATTGGGCAGTACAGACACTGACTCTGGCCTCGGTACCTTTGAGCAGTAAACCTTTGCCCTGCTAATAAATGGTAAAACACAACTGCATTTTAGTTTACCAACATATGGTCAGAACAGCATTATCTCAGTCCTTGAAAAGAAGAATCACTCTTCTCTTTACTCCTCCTTTCTTCTCCATTTTTTCTTCATTTTTTTAAAAAATAATTTCATGTTCCTCTCCTTATGCAGCCAGTAGTATGTTCTTCTGTTACCAGCCATGAGTGATGTTCTGTGCACTGGAGTGCACAACCTGTTTTAATGAGCTCTGGCAGAACATCAGACTCATTCCCCCAACCCCTGTCTAATTAGAACCTGCCATTTTGTGACTGGCTCAGGATCTATCAGCAGATCTATTGGCTACACCTATTTCTAGAGATTTAAAAATAAGCAATAATGATGAGCTTAAAAATGACTGAAGAATGGCATGCAGCTGCAATACTTTTGGATCCTTTCTACACTGTTTACCCCATTGGCTTAAGATGTTTTTGAGGTCTATGTAAACAGCAAAGTTTCCTGCAATCAACGTATGCTGTCAATTAATTAATTTTTGGTACTTGAAGTAAAGTTGTGAAACTCTTTGGTGACAAAACAATTTGTGAAGTTTCACCCATAGCCCTCATCCTCCAAGGACAAATACACATATTTTACTTGCTGCAATTTAGCAGACATGTTTATGTCTAAGGGATGACTGATGTGCTTAAGAGTCAAGCCTGATGAAAGTCTTCAGCAGACCTTGATCTGCAGCAACGGGCTGAAGCTACTTTTGGCTCCCAAATACTGATAAATTAGTTTAAAACAAAGCATTTGAAAGTTACTTTGAGTTCTACTCATTTGCCAGCTGTGATTTTTTCTGGACACAGATCCTGGCAGAAAGATATAGGGTATATATCTAAGAATTTTGTATGTGGACCAGCCAGGGACATAATTTGCTACAGAAAAAATGCCATTCTGATGATTAAGAACAGGTCTTCGCCATTCTTTTCTAATTTTTCTGAACTAAAGAGGAATTTTGCTGGAATAAAATCTGCATATGACCCAATCAACATGGTGCTCAAGTTGCCTTTGAATTTTCTAAGGCTTTATGGATAGAAATACATACACAGACACACATATGTGTGTACAAAAAAATGCTGGTTTGATTTTCTAAGCTTTCAGTCATTCTCTAACAACTGTAGACTGTAATCCAGGAAAAAATCAAAACATACCATCCCTGCCTGCAGAGATGGGTCATAAAGGTTTTAGGGTTATAAAGCCATCGGCTTACACACTAATCACATCTTAAAATATTTGCTGTCTGTTTAGTAGGATTGACTTAGGGTCTAGTCAAGAGATTTGGAAAATAAAAGTATCAATCTTCACAGTTGTTACCTTGCTTTAATACAGGAATGAGTTTGAATGATTTACTTTGCTTATTCCTGTAGTAGGACACAGTTCAAATTTCCTACAAATCAATCCCAACTTCACCTGGCTGCTAAGCAGTCAACTGCAGTACTTTTTTATTAGACCACTTTCTTTGTAATTCTGTGGCCTGAGCTCAAATCTGGGGCTCCTATCAGGTCCCAGGAAGAAAAGTAAAGATGACTGAACAAGTAAAACATGTAAGAGCAAATGCAGATCTGCAATTCCCACTATTCACTCGTCTGGCTTGACTAAGTGGTCCGGGTGTCACTGCAGTGCAAAGAAAATTAAATATTTCATTTAAATTCTAGACCTGAAATTTCCTTATTGTTATACCATAGCAAGAGTATACAATAAAGACAGTGCTTACTCTTTTTCTTTCTACATAGTCATCAGTAGAGCAAAATTGATAATCTGAAGAAAGAGGACCTTTATAGGAGGTCACAATTTTTTTTTTCTTATATGTCCACTTCACTCCATACAACTATTTAATATGCTTTTTGCTTTATTTCTGTAGTGCATTTTCTAATCTCTGCTTTGTTTTCTGAACACTGCATGCCATGGCTCATGGACTGACTTTGTGCCCAGTATCTCCTGCTTTCGTCTACAGAGCTTTTTCTGGCTCTATTATCTGGAACGTATTCCTCAAGGGCTGGTTAAAGAGTGGATGATGGGGTATTACTTCCCTTATCCAACACACATGGATCTTCCCATACGACAATGCACAGGCAGTCTCTGTGTTGTTTGTCAGTTTTCTTTGCTTTTGTAAATCAAGAATGTAATCTAGCTAATAGGTTTCCCCTTGTATGCCAATTTACATTTCTACAGCTTAATATATTCCATAGATTAAAAGGTTGAAGGGGTATATTTCAAGTTCAAACTGTGGCTACTGTTTTACAAGTAAAGGCTGCAATAGCTGTAAGATACCAGTTTCCAGAAGTACCAAATGTTAATTTTGGAGACAATGTTATAATGGTAAACACAGATGTAATAAGAAGTATTATCAAATCATTCTAAATTAAAAATAGAGGAGTTCCATTTACCTCCATCTACCTATGACTGCATCAGTATCTGATGACACATACCTCTGCATCTTACGGTTTCATCTTTTTTTGCTGCTTTTCATGGATCCCTAGTACAAATAAAAACTTTATTTTTTAAACCACTCAGTTATGAACTGCTACATCTACTGTACCAACAAATTCCAGGTTTTACTAGCTGGGACTGCTATGTCCTGTTTTCTGCAGAACTGACTGGCAGTGTTTGATTAAAGAGACTGCAGTCACTAAAAAGTTGGTGTTTTGAGGAGGACATTTTGATTTTGTCAAACTTTATTTTCCAGTTTCATTACACTTAGCAGAAGTCACTTGCTGCTCCTAAAGAAGTAGAATGCATAGTGGCCACAGCCAATGGTGATTTTTTAAAAATTATTTATAGGTTATTTCATTTTATTAAATCTTCAGGTATTTCTGCTCTCAATAACCTGAACTAACACACAATGTTAGGGTACCTATAGACCTGGGATTTGCTGCAAGCCTTTAGGACTTCATACATGACTTTTACCTGGCACTCACTTTTCTTATGTAGAAAGGAGAAATTACAGTGGCTTTGTGGGAGTGGTGTGTAGATAGACAAATTTAATGGCTGTGAGACATTCCAGAACTGTTGAGAGGTGGCCACAGAAGAATTCAGGTAAAACCTGTAACACTAATGGAGTGATCCAGTGAAGGTTATAGTAACCATATACAGAAACACTTTAAGCTGACCAGACATTTTTGGATGGCCAGTGTGAATTAATGACCAGCCTTGGTTCTCCATTTGGTTTTCTGGTTGCTGTTCCTTTTAGAAAGAGCATGAAATATGCAAAGAGAGGTTCAGTTTCCCTGTTTGACAGCTTCCAAAGGAGAAATTCTTCATACTATTTTTACTTTCATCCTATTACCCACGTCAACAAAACAGTGATAATTAAAATGAACTGCAGTGTCGTTTTGGAGTATCTTTCTCCTGACCTCTATATACAGGTAATAATTTCTAGGGTTGGTCATAGTTCCTGAATATACATATAGAAGGCTGTATAAGGCCTGGATATAGCTCCTTTGTATTTGCAAAGTGGCAAAATAATGGAGTTTAAATCCGAAAATTAAGGTATACAAGAGACAATTTGATCAGTCATAAAAGTAAAGATTCTAGACAAAGACTGTTCAGCATGGATCTAACCTTCATTACTGTAATTTTTCATACTTTGAGCTGATTTTAAATAATAGGGATGCTCCCTGGTAGTGCCCATTAGTCTTTTGGTGCATGCTAAAGAATGGATTCCTAGAGTGGTAGATATTGGAGTTCAAGGATGCTGAGACTCCTGAAAGGCATCAGAATACAATGTAATCCTGCTGATAAAGGAAGGAAAATGCCAAGCAGCCAGTAGACAGCTTCCCAAATGTCTACTCAATGAATGGAGGGCAGCAAGAATGTTCTGTAAATTGAAAGAATTCTATATAAATGAGCAGAGAGCTGGACAAAGATAAGAGCAAGTGAATGTGCACTGAGGTAATTTTAGTTAAAGTAGAAATAGCAACTAAAAGAATATTTGAAGATATGAAAAAGAAAAAGTATACTAATGAGAAATTAGACCAGGTAATAAATTATCAGGAAGATTATCTTACTAATAATTCAAAACACAGCTGAGCTGCCCACACTGTGGGTTTGTTGTTTTTTTTTTCTTTTTTTCCAAGTTTCTTCTGTAAAAAAGAGAAACAAGGGAAGGTGGTGTGGATAGTTAAGAAGCAAAGAAAATCTGTTATTTCTCTATGCCTGGCTCAGGAGCCCAAAGTTTTATCACCGTTCCCTGGGGCTGACTCACCTGGAGACAGGCATGGTTTTCCCAGATCTCTACCTTCACTTCAGGGAAAGTTTGCAGAACCCAAAAAGTTTCAATGAACTGTTGTTATCAATGAAACTTGACTTTAGTGTATTTATTTCTACAACAAGGTAGACTAACATTTGCAAGACAGATCCTGAGGCTGGCTGGGCTGTAAAATAAAGAGTTTGTATCAAGTCAGTCCTCTCTGACTCGGTTTATATTGCTTTAATTCTAAGAGGTGGCTACAGAACTGTTCATGGAGATATATGACTATAGAGGGCTAGACAAGGCCTTAGGAGGAGTTCTCCTTACTCTGAGCAGAATAGGTAAGAGTTGGCCTATTTCCTTTTCCCAAACTCCTCTGCAAAAGCTTGCAAAACTTCCAGAGGTAGCCTGCTCCCAACTCCCTTCTTATAAATCAAAATTATTTCCTAACATTAGAACAACATGCGTTTCAAAAAGATCAATTTTTTTCTTTTATTGTCAGTAGAAACAGGGAAATAAAACCCTCACATCACTGGTTTTTTTCATGACAACATTTCTTGCAGGTGATTATTACATTCAGCTGCTTCTTTAGCAATCAATTCTATCAACCTTTCATTTCTAAGCCTTGTGTTCTTACTGGCATTCTCTCAGCTTTCTCCAAACTGTCCACACATCTAAGTGTGAGATTGCAAGTGGAGTACAGTGGTCCTGGAGAGCCCCAGCAGTACTAAATATCACGGCATAATTAGATGACACTCCTGTTCCACACTTCAGAGTAACATTTGCTTTCTGTTTCATCCAGCATCACATTTGTGGAGTGATTCCTATTCAGTTTATGGCCAGATAATTATCTGCAGTGATTTTGCACAGCTAATCAATTCACAGTGTGTTAGTGTTTCCATCTAGAGATCTGCCTCTATTGGATGTCACCTTACTGATTTCAGAATGTTTATCCAACATTTGGCAATGTTCTTCCATCACCATTTTCAGTTTTAATCTCCCCCTTACAGACCCTCCCAACCTTTTGGTCTTGTCTACATTGAATTTTTTTTTATCCTCTGTTTCACAATCTCAATCAATAGCAAAATGCTTATAAAACCAGACACAAGAAAGATTGTTCTGGGATTGCACTTATTTTGTCTTTAGAATTTGATGTATAAACAGACTTTACAAAATATCTTTCACATAATCTTATTAAAAATGCACTGAAATTATCTCAGATGTCATCACTGTTTTAGCAACAGCAAGCAAAAATTGCCACAAACAGGGGGCCAGAATGCTTTAGCAGTGACAATTTAAAGGAAGTAGAAAATAAATATTTCATATATTTCATATATTAGCCTAAATTTGCCAGTTTTATATTTTAGTCAAAGAGTAATCATCCAAAAAAATCTCTTAAATGTTAGAAATATGAGTAAAAATATTAAGAATTAAATCCTTTCTCCAAAAATCCAAGTCACGCTTTGTTATGCACTGCAATTCCATAGAAAGAACACATTGGAAAGTCTAAAGAGAGAGCCAAGCATGGTAAATTAAACCTTACAGTTAAGACCTGAAGAAGCCAAAACAGTAACTGGCTCTGTGTTGTAGAAATATTGTATCACAGCCCAATGAGGTGATAATCTTTCTCCCTGTGGCTTTGGTGACACTGCACATGGAATTCTGTACACAGGTTTTGGCACTCTAATACTGGAAAGGTGCCAGTGAACTAAACATAATTCAGAAAAAAGCTTGAAAGGGTATGCGTAGATTAGAGGGGATGCTTTTGAAGAAGGATTAAAAGAAGTGCTAAGATTTGCTAGAGAAAGGCTATAGGGAATAGTATAACATCTACAAACATCTACATTTGACAAGGAAGAAGTGAATTTTTTCAGTTATAAAATGGATTGCAATAATGAATTACAAAATGAGGGCAAAACCCCAAACATAACCAGACTATTAGAAGGAGCTTCCTAAGTCTATGGCCAATTTACATGTTTATTGCAGATGAAAGAAACTCCCTCCATCATCAGTAGCAGAACTTGCTTGAGAACCTCAGTGAAAGTCAGGAAATGGATGTCATCTTCATGAACTTTCTGAGCACATGGCAGAGTGTCATCTCACTTCCATCTAACTTTCCATCTCACTTAACGTCATCAAAAACTAGACTCCAGATTCAATTTGGAGTATGGAGTTTGAAAAATAGGATCTCCCAGTAAACATTTCCAGAAGACAATGAGAGGTGATCAAGTCAGGTAAAACTGCTATTGAAGATATTTCTCAGACTTAATGAATAATCATTGCTCACTACTGTTAAGAAGCGAATGGAATTTTAGTTGTGTTCTTGTCTGAGCAGCGGAGCAGCAAGGGAGGAAGCTAGTAAAGGAAAAAAGGAGTGTCCTGGTCACATGAATGACACATTTAGATTAGATTCAGTTAGGTTACTAGGAATCATAGAAAGATGCAACTTGAAATAAAAAAAATTCCTACCAAATAAATGAGAAATGGAACTTAAAATCTATGCATCTTTCCTCCTCTTGTAAGTGACCCTGCCTTATAAGTGAGAGAGAGGTCAACTGGGGCAAGCCATGTATTTTGAGATTCTTTTGTTATAGCTTTAATTATTGCACCCTAAGAGTGTCAGGTAAACCAAAAAAGAGGACAAGGACCAAGGAACTGATAATCTACATAAGTTACCAGGGTTAACATGAGCCCCAAGAGAGAGAGATGGGCCACAGCTGATACCAGGCCATTCTGCCACAGGGATTTCCAGAAGACAGAGAGAATGGGCCCCACATGAGTATGCAAAGATTTGGTAACACTTTTATTTTGGTCTGGGTACAGCTTGCAGCCTCTCGGGCCACTCCCACCAGGAGTAAAACATTTGCAAGTGTTCATTGCCTCCAAGATTTGGCTTAGGTAAAAGAAGCAATTACTTAAGTAATTGATGTATGACTTAAACAGGAGGCTTAGAGAATGTCTAAAATTAGTTAAACAAGAGAAAAGTACTAGTCCTTTGACTAATACACACAAATCCTCTTTTTCTATGAAAGAAGTCACTTCTTAGTATTTCCATTTTTTCTACCACAATGTGTTTTTTCAAAAACACTGTTCATATCTGGCTTTAATACCTAAATCCAACTATGAAAAGGTGTATGTTTCACTGCAGTCCATATATATTTATTGATTTAAGGAAAAAACTAACCTGTGATTTATTTTTAAATAACTAGGTTCAGTTACAGTTCTGTAGAAGCTCACACAATTTATTGACAAACATTTTCCCAAAAAACTCAGAGAGAAATATTAGGTACATGACTGCTTCTGCACTTTAACAGCCACCATTGATAGAGAAAACAGTGAGCAGAAACAGAGATAAAGAATGGAATTTTTTTATTTTGGCAGACAAATCAGCATTACCTTAGACATCATTATTAATATTTTTATTGTGCCCCAGGATACTCACACACAGCACCAAGAAAATTTTAAAGGTGAAACTTAGCAGAGTTCTTTTAATCTGTTTCAGAGATTTTTATCAAGTTATATTAAATTGACAATGGCAAAATCCAGAGACTGCTACCTGTTTCTGAATAAGTTATCAAAATCTGATGAAAGAGAGCTGTGCTACCGTTGTTAGTCAGGAAGACTGGCCAGGTTTGCTTCCATACTTGCTGGTGAAACAAAAGTTACAGCTTGTAGAGAACAATTGAATATTTCCATGTGTTAAAACAGTGATAGCTTTCCCTGTCTCTTGCTTCCAGCTACCAGCAACGCTTGCTCCCTAAAATCTGACAAATGGACTGTGTTCAAAGTTGGCTAATTGGCACCTCAGTAGTGCAGACATGACTTCTGTCTCTTCAAGCTCTGACAGTTCCTCTGCTCTCAATGGTAACTTCCAGAGAAAGCCCAGACTACTCTTTTATCATCCATTGCTATACAGCCACAAGCACTTGCTGTCACAATTGTCAATATACCCAAAACTATTATAAAAACAGTTTCTATGCAGTCTTGAAAAATTTGAGCTGGTTCAAAAAAGCCCATGAAGATAAAATAGTATGGTAAAGCAGCTTCTAAAATATTCTCAAAGCCTATAAAGAAGATAAAATTGAATCCAATTTTGGAAAGTGTAGGATTGGGAATGTCAGAAGTATGCAGCAATTTAAATTTAGTTTGGATTCTTAAAATAAATACATTTCTGCAAAAATTGTGAGATATGGAGGAGCCACAATTAATTACCCCATTTGATAATAAATTTTCTCTTAAAATACAGGATAAATATTATCAATAACTGACAGTTTACGGTGATTTAAAATAAGCCAAATGTTCACTCATCTGACTGCTTTCAGAGTGGAATTTATAATGGAAAATTAGCAGACAGTACACTCACCTGGACTGTGCCTGTTGCACATGACAGGGAGTCCTCACAAGCATTTGGGGAAAAGCATATTCACAGTCTTTACTGTGAATTACAGCCTAATAAACACTGGAAAAACCACACCAGTCAGCCTGATTGTTCTCACTATTACAGGTAAGTGAGCAACATCTTTGATGTAGGGGCTCTGTTTGAGTGCCTGCAGTTTGTTATTTGTTTACAAAACATCTTAAAGCAAGATGATGCAGGAGGAATCACACAGACAACATCTGGACTTCAGACAGTCTCATCAGTAATGAACTAATGGCATGAGATCATGGATATGTAAGTTCTCAGGACCAGCATCTTTGTGTTGGTTAACATTGAAATTAATTGAGTTGAAGTGAACCAAAGTGAAAATGTGAATTAGTATTTTCTTCTTGCAGCTTAAATAGGTTTCTTTAGTAAATCTCAGATGTCAGCCTGTTAAATTCAGAGTGTTCAGAAAATGGATAAAACCCCTTTGTTTATTAAATGTAAGTTTTATAATCATTTAAAGTGTTTTGGAAATGAGATATAGCAGACTTCTCAAAATTTTGGAAGAAAAGAGGGGATAAACATGGCTAGACACTCCGTAATGTATGTCAACAATGAGCTCCCACTCAGAGAATTTTCCATAAAAACATTTTTATCCAGTGCTATGGCAAGTCATTGCTAACTATATTATCAATTTCAGTAACCACTAACATATGTGAAGTCTTTTTCATGAGTCATCACTATCAATAAAGCTCAAAAATGAAACAGAGAATAAGAAAGATTGAGTTGATTTGTAACTCATAGGTCAGTCAGAAAAGCTTTTTTAAAAACAGATGGTTAAACAGTTTAATTTGTCATGGTCTCAAACAAAAAAACTTCACCTCATTCTAAAATGCATCAGTAAAATGAAAATAAAAAAATTGGGTTTGTAAGAAATATCTTGGCAAGCAGTGACTAAATAAAATAACTTTATTTTACTAAGTCTTCACTATTTCAAGGCAGCAACTTCTACTCTATGTTCCACCACCACTGAGTGCAGGACAAGTCAAAAACAAATTGATGCAAGGATGTGAGAGAAAGGGCACAGCAGAATTTCCTCCCAGTTCTCTGAGCTGGCCTGCAGTAGTCTGAACTACAACTAAATCTGAACATGACCTAATACATGGCAAGGCACACCTCTTTTTATGATATCTTGCACACCCAAGGAAACTAAGACCAAAGAATAGGTTCCCTTCCCTCAGCATCTCTCAGGAAGCCAAAGCACTGGTGATCAGAAGGCCACGTGAGGCAGGGCACGATGCCTGGGTAGGTGTTTGTGAGCATGTGTGAGTCACACGCTTGAGAAGTAGTGCAAGAGCTGGCACAAGCTGCTGAAGATTATCATAAGCCTTGTGTATCTCTGCTGGTGAAGCTCTGAAAGGCACTGGTGCTTGCAGACAGTCCTGTGGGTATTTGTAAGTGTGGGTGTGTACATGGGCAATGATTCCTTCCAGAAGTCACTGCCATATATTACACAAGTTTCTAGTAATTGTCCACTCTCTTATGACATGGGTACATATTTACACCTGCAATGCTAGGATCTAAAATAAAGGTGCATGAAAGTACTGGGTTGGATTTTAATTTGCACTAAGGTAGCTGTACCTTTGGCTTTTGGCCATGTTATGAGGGTGTAAGTGGGGGGCAAATCTCAGCAGATCTTTTGAAATGCTCCTCTCCATTACTCAACAGGTGTCAGACACTTCATGTAATCATTAGAGTCAAGCCCCACCAAAAACCAGCACAACATAAATTCAAACGGATAATAACTACAGTTTCAATGCATGTCAGCAACCATATGGAGATAAATTCATAATGTAATTAAAACAGTTCAAAAATTCAGAAAATGAAACACTGTATTTGCAGTTTCATTCACAGCCAGATTAAATGGTGTTATTTTTGTCATCTCATAGGAAATTTTATTCATATTTTTTGAGGAAGTGTCTACATAAGCATCTTTTTTGTATAGTTCATGAAAATAACAGAGGAGTAAGACCATTTATTAACTGGAACCTGATAGCATGTACACATGTGGTCCTATTTGCATAATTCAATTTAACTTCTGTGAAACCACAGACATGAGCAAGCACCTCACGTCTTCAAAAGTTCATAAGATCAACCTGTGTCTATTTTTCTCCTTCAGTATTGTTAAATTTGGTCCAGTGTAACCACATGAGAGTACTGGGCTGCAAAAGCATAAATTAAGAGCTGATGATCCTTCACATACTGGTTTATACTGCAAAATAATATTTGCTAACTTATAAAAATTGAAGAAAGAATGACCTTAGGCTTGATATTTTCATTACATTGAAAAATCGAACAAAAAACCCCAAATCCATTTAAAAAAAGAGAGTAAGAATATGAACAGTTAAACGCCACTGTATTGACTTGGCAAGGCAATGGAAAAAGCAGTGCTTTTGTTTGTAGAAGTTACTATTCTGAAAATAATTTTCACTATTTTAGCTACTATTTTTCTATTTATTCTCTAGAATTTAGATGAGAAAAATTAGCATTTTTATTCTTTTACACTTTCCTAAAAAATCAAACATAATTGTCTCCTGCAATAGAGATGTACACAATACCTAGGACTTCTATTTTCCTTTTTTATTTAACTAATTCTATCATAGCAACTTTTTAGCTTTGGATGAAAAATCACATCTCAATGACTTTACAGAATGTCAAAAACTGTTAGGTTAATATAGCAGATTTTTAGCTGCTTGCCTTTATTCTCCTGTGCATAGCTCTCACTACCCCTATTTTCCTTCATTTGATCATAAGACTAGTAATAAAACTTCACTTCACCTTAATAAAATGGAGTCAAAGCATGTCATTTAATATATTTCTATTTTATTTTAAATAGACACTGATTACTGATCTGAAAACATATCATTCTATACTGTTGTACCTTTCTGCCTCATTTTCCCATTTATATCCATTGTTGACTGTGATGGAATTATACTAGCAAAACAATATGATGCCAGCCTTGAGAAGGTGTCTCTCTGCTAGGTCAAACAATTTGCCATAATGAAAATTGCAAAAAGAAAATAAGTGCATTCACTAAACAGTCAAGAACATTGGCCTTTCTTCTCCATGCCTCATGATAACAGATTGGCCTTGCCAACTTCCATCACAAAAACATTTTCATCGGTAGAAGATCTTATAATTCTTGCTTTGAGTGATTGCTTTTAGATGACACATAGCAATAAATATGAACTTTATTTTATTTAGTGACCAGTGCTTCTGAAAGACTGCAAGCTGACTAGAGCAGCAGAATATTGAATACATAAAACTGCTATTAAAGAAGGTTAAGGCTGAGTCATAAACTATCTAAAATGTTATTATTATTTCAAGCTCAAGCTGATATGCTGGTGTACTATTGGGAGAAAAGAAAAGAATACAATAGCAGGAGTAAAAGCAGAGTCAGTCAGAAAAAGTCACTGTAGAAATGACTTTGGGATTACTCCAATACAAAAAAGGGCAGATCCACTGTGGGTTACAGTCAACATCAGTGATACCATATCAAAGTCATTCTACTCCCAAACCACAGGAAATTTTCTTTCCAACTAATAGTCTAGAAGATGCAAGGATTTGCCTTGTTTGCAATTAATACAATGTGGAAAGCCATAATTTGGGATCTGAAAGTTAAACTATATTTCTTCCATATTTTCTGTTTCTACAACTACTTTTACATCTGGAATGGAGTTGATGGTGTTCATGCAGAACAGACAAAAAAGGTCCTGTTTACTGCACAGATACTTCAGTTGGATGAACAAGCATGAGTTTTTATAGAACTATACCATTCAAATAACAATACCTTTGTACACATGCACTCCTCTCCCACTCCGATGCAGCATACTGGGGAGTGGGAACCTTTTTGATGTTCTCTGGCTCTTTAAGCCTTAAAAATGGCATCCATCAGTGCCATGGTCCCAGATCCCTGCTATGTGTACTTTTATTTGCCTCCATAAAAGTAGGCTCAACTCTGCCTTTGAGTAACTGACTTCAGCACTGTCTGGTAGGAAAAAAACATTTACCTTTTCCAGAAAGTTGAGAAGCAGCCATACTTTCACAGAGCTTGGCCAGCACACAGCCTACCCCTGACATTACTTCTAGCACATTTTAGAGATCATGATACATTCCAAGTCCCCATCCAGCACTCAAGCCCCAGTGACACAGCAGTCTGTTCCTCTCCTTGGAAAGCACTTTGCCTTCACATTCAGTTTGTGTATGATCCTACCTTACTCTTTTCAGTGAAATTTCACCTATGAACTTGAGCCTTAAACAACTTGAACTTTTTACTCATATACGAAGCAACAGTGCAAAAGTCTTGCCATACTTTTCAGATTATGCTGCAGACTATTCCCCAGCCTCACAGGCTTACCCACAGCTCCTATAGGGTGTCAGGAATTGCCTAAGGTGCATGGGCAGGTTTGTAGGCTGCACAGCCAGCCAGGAGGAGTTTCAGCATTTGCAGCCTCCTCTTGATAGCACTGCTGAGTTGAATTGATGATTTCTGCACAATTGTGCTGTTATAGCCATAATGGCTGGTGGGTAAAAGAGAGCAGATGATAATACTTGTAACAACTCTAATGAAAAATGTAAATGGGAATTATTTCTAGCCTGTGTGAATTACAAACTCTATTTACTAACTAAGTGTTATGGCTTGCAGAATGGCTTGTGATTTACTTGTGAATTGTACATCTGGTTAAAACATCTGAAACTGACAATCTGATAATCTGCTGACTGTGATACCCTTGGATTTTAAATCAAGAGTATGTTTTTCTTCTACCCAGTGCCCCAAAGAGCTAAAAACAGTACCATTAATTGAATATTTTCTTCTACCTATTTGCTTATATTAGCATTAATCCCATCGTATTTTTTTTTCAAATGACTAGCTGGCAGGTTTTTTCTCTCAGCCTTTGTATCTCCTTGAATTTTATAATCCTGGGAACCTGGAAAGCGAAGCCTGTTCTGTAGCTGCAAAGCTGACAATTACAGTAGACATTTGCTACATCTACCTTGCTCAAAAAGAACCCCTCCACAAGAGAACAGAAATCTGAATGGCATCTTCAACACCTTGGCATATCTAGTATAATTGCAATCTGGTGCCAGGCACTGAAAGAATTAATTACCCACTACCTCAGCACTGGAAACATCATGATAACAAGCAGATAAATGTCATGTAATGTACACAGACATGATGTGGTAACAACTTCCTTCTTTGATAATGATGTAGATTTGAGCTGCAATTTAGAAGTAGGGATCAGAAGGTTTTTCTTTGCCTTCCTCTGTGGAAAGTCTACCTCCACACAGAAAAAAACAAGCTGATTTTTTTGGTGACCTCTTTTCGTTTTTGTCTTCAGTGTATGCTCTACAATACGGGAAGGAATTTGGATGGTAAAAATGTTTCTCTTTAGAAGTATTTAAATAAAAATCTATTTTTTTCCTATATATCAATCATACTCCATATCCTATTATTTTTATTATTATGTGTGAGGGAGAAGATAGGAGATACTGCATATACTCATAGGAAATGCTGCAATTTTAGGTTAATCACTGAAAAAAATTACAGCTTGGTAACGAGGTTAAGAAAGAAAATGTGGTCTATAAAAAAACCTTATGTGATATACATTTCAAATGCAGTTTTAATCAAGCCCTTATGGAGGAGGATGAAATCTAAGTAATAAAAATGACACACCGCCTATGAAAGTTTTAAAGTGACATGAAGTTATATCCTAAAAAGAGGCTGGATAACCTCACAAATAGTTATTGGGTATTATGTATCAGCTTTCCCAGGAAACTGATTGGGGCTGACAATGGTTGTTACCAGCAATTTCCAGGACAGCTTCTCCATGCTTGTCAGCAACAAAAACTAATGCAAGTATTAGTATAGGTGTCTCAAAGCCATTTTTCAGTGTTATTTTAAAAAAGCAAATTGTGACCAGATAGCACGCACAAACTAGATGTCAGTGTCTCACAAAAAAAAAAAAAAAAAAAAAAATACGAGTCCTAATGGTTTTTAGTTATTTTTTAAAATAAAACTTCATTATCATGTCTACATGCAACATTCCAAATCAAGAAGTCCCTCTCACACAAATAAGAAGTAAACCCTAGCATACTTATTTACGTACAGAAATGCCAAGTAATGAAGCAAGGGGCACTGGAAAGGTTGTTTTGTTACCACAACTGTAGCTAACACTACGAGCTAGGCTTCTTTTACAACAAAGAAAAAGCCCAACAAATTTAACATGACAAAAGATAAATCAGTACTCTCGAAAAGCTATTAAGCCATAAGTGTTAATTTCCCTTAGTTAAATCTTTGCTCCATCACCTTGTTATATATGAATCATTTCATAAAAGTGAAAAAATGGCGCTTTAGAAATATTAAAGTCATAGTTTTATGTCTTCTTGAATAGGTCAGGTTCTTAAACTTTCAGTAAAGGGTATCTAAATGCAGCTATCTTTTTAAAAGCTAAAAAAAGATAATAAAGTGCGGTGCAGAGAATCTGTGAAAAATCAAGAATACAGACATATCTCAGGTCTCATTGACTTTTGGGAACACTTTGAACAACAGCTGTAGCCACTGGGGTGCTGTAATGACACAGCCCATTATAAAAAGTAACACTAAGTAAATGTAGGAGTGGAAATTTAACAATTGGACATTTAATGGGTGCAATTATGGCAAAAGAATAATGAACCTATTAGATAGAAGAACTGGCAATTACTCTAAGGCTTATTGCAATACAGCTGTGAAAAAGTAATATAGAAGCATGCTTTAAAATGGTTATTAAAGGGGGATAATGCATTCTGTTTACCTTGACAGAAGCAATTTTTCTTCCGAAATGAAATGGAGCTTTTTGGCTATCAAACATGGGAGCTCAGATGTGATGGATCCCAGTATTTAAAGGTAATGTATTTTCAGATATGCTTTTCTAGGTATAAATGATGTCTACACCAAGACTATAACAGCTAGATTTATCAGTCAACAAACAGACAGAAGAAAATGTTTAAGAACATACAGAAGTGAAAAATAAACAGTATGCAAAAATTTAACGTACCATCTAAGTAGGTACTCTTCATGAATGGCAATACTAAGTATTAGTTGTCTCTTATCAAGACAGATTAGGTGCCAGACCCATTAGGCACCTTACAAAATTCCCACATTGGGATTCAGATATAATTTATTTGGCTTGCTTAATTTTCAGCTGTATACATCTAAGTGAGGGTATAAGGGAATGGAAAGAAGTAAAGAGTGGTCCAGGTGAAACAAGGAAGGCTGTAGAGGAAAGCCTCAATTGTCTTGTATGGAACTGTAATGTCTGATTGAAGCAGTATATAATTTTAAAAACTAGCTTCCTTTAGGTAGCCAGAGGTGACAACTAAGGGTGGGGAGTTGGTGAAAGTTTTGGTACAAAATACAGGATATGTTTGTCCACATATTTAGTGATCTGACAGAAATTCAGAGGACAGTCATGCCAACCTTGCCCAGGCCAATGATTTAACTGGTGACTCTGTGTTAAGCAATGTGGAAGTTAAATGTTCCACACCAGGTCATGGAAGTGTTTTTAAAACATACATCCTAAGGCCAACTAATAATCAGTTTGTGTTCATCAGCTTTCTACTTCCTTTAGTGTACCATGACAGATTTATTAAACACACTTCAGCTCTCAGCCATTCCCACAGAAGAGCTCAAAACTTAAATATGGATTTAACTTGGAATGGCAGAGAGTGTAACCAAAGAAAGTGCCTCAGGTCTCATATTTTATCATTTGGTGCAGATGGTTAGAAAGAAACCAAGACTTGACTTTAAAAGGCAAAGGAAATAAATTGAGGAATAGAGTCTTAAAAGACACAAATCATAGTGCCTTATGAGTGTTTTTTTAAGGCCAGGAACAAAATAATCAAAATCTTATGCACTAACAAAATTCTTGTCAAGGGCTTTGCCCTTAGTTTGCTAAGATCACAGAAATGAACAGGTACAAAAATGTTAAATCTTGGCTTAAACAGCATGACAATTAGCAATTTGTGTGTATTTGGTTCAGGTTCTGGGAACCTAACTTTGCCTGTTTTATGTAGCTATGCTGCTCAAAGAAGTTGAAATACTGCTATGAGGAATCATAAAAATATTCCTGTTTCCTCTAAATTATTCAGTAGGTGATTTAGGCCGAAGGCCAGTGTGTGAACAGGGGTATGAAAAAGTGTCTTTGAGCTTTGGCTCTGTTTCCTAGCATGGGAATTAATTTTGAGAATGAAAGGGTGAGTTGAAGATTGACCTACTGACTTTAAAAAGTGTCTGTCTAAATGCAACATGAAATGAAAATCAAGCTATTCTTAACGTGTACCAAATGTCCCTCTTGCACCATGGTACTTTTTTTACATGCTTTGGTTACTCTATGGAACGGGTTCAATATACACATATTCCCTGCATACTTTCCTCAGGAAGTGTCAGTTGCTGAAAATGAGTCCCCAGATCACTGAGAGCAGAAGGCTCTTCAAGCTCAGGAGTGGGGACCATATAGGCTATGGAGAAATGTGTTCTAGAGACAGCAGAGAAGACAAGACCTCTAAGGAGCACTAAGGTAAACAAGACCCTGTATTTCTTGTCCAGAGTCAGAACTCATTTACTTCTCAAATGCATTCTGTTTACCTATTCCTAAAAATATAGAAATATCTATATTTATAGATGGCTTGTGAATGATAAAGTGAGAAAATACAGTATGATAATTCCCCTGAAAGAGAAACTATATTTACCTATAAGTGTACTCTGAAGTTAGTGACACTCATATCATCCCTTCTTAAGCACGCCTGCCAGACAAAAAGTTGTGATGCTATAAATTATGCCTTTTTCCCACATATACTTCCTCCTTGTTTCCTTCATCTTCCCCAAGACACTGCTGTAGAGGTTTCAGGCCATACTTACACTAGCAGTGTATTGCATCAGCATGCAAATTATGGTTACATCTTGCAGTGTGCAAGTGGCTGTTTTGTCAGTGCCTCAAACATTAGACTTCTCTTCAGACTGCAGTGTATCAGTGCTGTCTCTGGCTGGGAAGGTGGTGATTTCACACATTCAACCCAAGCATGACTAAGAATGAAGCTTTAAAAGCATAGCCTGTTTGATTAGTGTTGATGTGCATATCAGAAACTAGTAAATAGAAAATACAAGAAGGTGAGTATGAAGGAAAGTGGAAAAAACCATACCATGAAAAAGTGCCATTAAAGCAGGATGTTATCCTCAGTTGTCATCGGCTGAGAATATATTTGTTCACCAAGCAATAAATAAACATATCCTCAGGTTCCCTGCTTTGAAATGATGCTACAGAAAACCACATTGCTATTACAATTGAGTTTAGGCTATCATTTGGTTTATGGCAAAGAGATAGCAATAGTTAACTGTCTCTGGGAGGAATGATTCATTCAGAAGGAGGAACAGTATTTTGAACATCTCCCTTCAAACTTTTCAGCTTCCCAGAGATGATGCATATTACACAAGACTGGAGAAGAATAGACACTGTCTTTGAAGAAGCATTAACATGCAGTGCCATCTTTTAAATGTTTTAATTGCTGGTATTCAGCATTTGTATGAGTCAGACAGTATGTTTATATCAATTTTCTCTTTCTTGCTAACTTCCTTTTTCCTCAGAAATTGCTGAGAGGAGTTTGTACTTTTTTCTTTACAAGCTGTACATATTCATCTGGGTGCCCCTCTGCTCATTATCCTTCAGAGAGAAAACCCTTGCTCTTATACCTTCTGAAACTTCTTACAATATGTGTGCTTTTTTTGCATGATTATCTTTCAAATAGTACAGAAAGTCACTGTTAAAAAATATAAGGACTATAGCAAAGGATAAAGCAAGACTGGGTAATTTTTAATCTTCTTGAATGTGCTGATATAATTGATTCCTGAATTCTAAAAATTGCCATTCAGATAGTCAATACACTAGGGACAGACACTTAGGATTATCCTATAAAGCTTCCCTTTTCTTTCTTTTTTTTTTTTTTGTTTGTTGTATTCTCATGCTACAGCAGACATTTTTAAATGAGCTGTAGGTTTTCCTGGTTCATTTGACTCCATCTGTCTGCTCCAAATATGTTCTTATTATGTGATAGACTGCCTACAAGTATCTTCTTTCTACAGGAAACTTCTAAATTAAATGTTACTAGAGTATGTGAGCTTGCTACCCAAGGATTTGCCCTGTTTTCCCAAGAGGTTCTTCTCAAAGAAACATTCTCTTCTCACAAAAAAACTGGAAGGAATTCCACTTACTGTGTTGTGGCAACTGTGCAGTGAAATACAGGACAGTTCTGTGAATCAGTGCAATCCAAGGCTGCTACAGCACCACACAGACACCACAGCCCAGATCTGGAAGCAGGACAGTGCTGATCACCCCAAGAATCCCTGCTGTGACACAAGGGGGTGCTTTGGATCCAAGCTGCTTTGTGTACACCTATGTAGGTGTTACTAAGTTGGAAGATAGAAACTCTGCAATGCGAGATACATCTGTCAACATGGCTAAAAATACATCCAAAGGTGTGTCTGTGGAGAGCACAGTGGGTAGTGAAGAAAGGCTTTAAATGGGCTGAACAGAATATCCACAATATTCCTGCCATTAGCTACTCAGTAAGATGAGTGGGAAACATCAGCTCAAATGGCACTGACTGTGTGACAGGCTCTCTCGGGTCTGGTCCATCAGAGCTTAAACATTTCCTGTCACCAGACTACAGCATCAAATTCCTAATTGAAATAAATTATAAATCTCTGAATTCTCACTACCTTAGGGAAATAAATATGAACAATTAGCTCACACATTTTTAATGTTTGTCTGTATTTTTTTTTCAGACAGTAAAATGGGATTCTATGCATGACTGCATTTTTTGAGAGTGCAACTAGACTATATTATTTATATGACAAGGGCATTACTTGCTTAGATTCCTTCTATGCTTAAGAACTAGACTGGCATCTTCATAGCTAGCACCAAGACGCTGTTGTTTAAAAGAAAAAACAAGTCATACCTCCCAAAGTTTCGCAAACTTAAAGTACATCTGCAAACATCAGGAAATGTTTGGGAAGTTTGGGTAAACTCAAATTTCGTGAGAATTGTTTATCCCTAATTTGCATGCATGAGTCATGTAATTGCCAATGAGTGATGAAATAGGGAAGCAGGTGGTAATGTCTGCATACTGAGTTATGAGTGGAGTGTTCTGAGGCAAGATGCTTTTCAGTCCGTAGGAGAGTTACTGGGAAATGTGACAAACCAGGTTCTTTCAGTTACTGGACAAACAGAATAGATCTGAAAATGCAGTTTAACAGGCCTGCTAGAAAGCTACATAAGAAAGTCTGTTATAAAAGAAGAAAGATGATTTCCCAGATAAGAGATATGAAAAGATAAAAAAATACAAAGGATTCTGAGGGGTCCTGTTATAATCTAGCTCATCCAAACATAAGAAAATAAGGAAGATCAGAGAGATATATTTGCAATGAGTGAAAAAAAAGTCACACCCTTTTTATTCTGCCCAATGGCCTCATTAAAAACAACAAACTACCTTGCTATAAAACTGAGATCCACTGTCTGTGTTCTTTCACTCTAGCACAGGCTGTCATATTGCATGACATTTGCATATTCCCATCAAATTTAGGCTGCTTGCACATCTTTCTAAGCCGCATTATACCACAGAAATTAATGCACTAAATATCCAGTAATACACCTTCCTTTTGACTGAAGACAAGAAAGGGGAAGAAAAACAGGTGTAAGTTCTTGAAAAATACTGTTTTGGAAACTGACTATATAACCATATTGCATTTCTGAAATGTTTCTAACCAGTGTTTTGTACTTGCTGCTCTTTTGATTGCTAAAAGAAAGAAAAAGTGAAAAAAACAGACTAATGAGATGGAAGCTCAGCTTCTCTAGTTCAGCTCAGGATCAGTTCAGAAATTAACAGCACCATAAGAACTAGACATGGATACACATATGACATAGTTGTAAATCATGGGAAAGCACTGCACAGTATGTACAGTGCAAAACTCTTCACCTCTCAAAAACGAAACAATCCTGTAGGCTGGTTGACAGCCACAACATATTTCAGATTACAATGGAAATAATTAAAGCTCTCTTTATTACTGGGTCACTAAAGAAGAATAATGAAATTCAGTAGAAGCATTACTAACTGTGGAAAGCATTCAGGAGTGCTCTGTCATTGGGATCAGTATTTCTGACTTGTCCATTTTGAAAGATGATAGCTCTGTAGTGAAAGAGAAAGGCAAATGTTTTGTCATTGGCTTGTTGCATTACAAGCTCCATTTAGGACTAAACCATCCGTACAGTGACAGGAGAGAGAAACCATGTAAACCACTACCAACTTGAGAGTCATTGTGGGATCTCAGCTGTGTATGTCTCATCTTCAAAGAGAGAGAGTCTCCATGCAGTAAAGTCTTTGAATGGACTTCAGAAAGTAACCTGCATAGGAAAGAAGTGAAATTCTCCTGTGGTTTGCTCTGAAAGCTGCAGTTCTACCTGAACACCTCTACCTGAGTTTGAGGAGCTGTCTGAAAAGTGAGATCCATTTTATTGCACCTAGGAAGCAGAACTAGCTGGAAGAAGAAAAGGCAGGAGAGATCTATTTGGACCAAGGTTGCTAAGCAGAATGAGAATCGAAGGTGAAGCAAGATTGACCAAAAAGAATTCTTGTCTTCAGATTTCCAGTGCTCTAAAGTCTTTGAGAAAAAAAACTTACCTAGGATTAAGAAATGCTTTGCCAAACATGGCTTGTGATTATTACCCCAGCATCAGCCCAGGAACACACTGAAGTTGCTAGGCTTTCTGGTTCTGTCATGTCTTCCAGTGCATCAGCAGATCAGGGCAAAGCAAATTAATTGTCTTGTACTTTGCCTTATATGTTCTTACATCTCTTAATGAACAGCTTAACAAAACCAATTCATATCCAACAAAGAACAGCCTAACAGATTCTAGCATTTGTGAAATGTCAAGTAGATTTGTGTGCTCACAGAATCCAGACCATATTTCTAGATCTAAAAATCTGACCAACAAAATAATCTGAATGAAATGAAAATTCTTACAAACCACCAAATTACTAACCGTCAGTGTTCAAGAATCTGCTCTGATCCTGCATTTCCTGTATTTCTGATTCTTAATGGATAGAATTCTGTGACCAATGTGCATAAGGAGAAACTATTGCAACTGTGTCTGCAGGAAAAGTGGCACTTGGCAAATAAAACATTCCTCGAGACAAGATGGTTATAAAATTGCATACAGGTCTATAGCCTTCTGCTCCTCACTACTGCTTAGAAATAGCTGTCTTTGGCTAAATTAATTTCTTAATGATTATCAATTATTGTACTTGTTGCTGGTTTCTGTTATATTCTGCAGATTTTCAGTTTAGTGCCACTGAGATGTACACTTCCTGACCCTCAATACATTAAGCTAATGTATTACCACATTAAAGTAATCAGATGACCACAGCACTTCCCACCATCTGCAATTTACTTTTACAGTGATGGGTGCAGAAGCCATCATGTTTGTGTTGTCCACTATAATAACAATCTCCTTGCTATGTAGATTTTAGTTCATTATTATAATGCACACTTTCCAAAAGAAAAAAAAAATGCTGGTGGCTATGAGAAAATTTTACTTGCTGCATACAAAAGCAAGGTCAGCTTTTACGAAAAATGTAAATTTGACACATTAGGAAGAGGTGATATCCCTTATTATACAAGTGAACACAGTAGGGACAAACAGCCCAACTTTGGGTCCACAAGGCCAAGTGAGGGGTTTTTTTTCCCCTCAAAAATTGTAATAGCTGTTATAATAATATATAGCTTTTCCCTGAAAACTTTGCCTTATCTGTATTCTTAGACCATCATAACAATAGTAATTTTTGCCTTTATGTGTATACGAAACTGAAACCCTGGGGTTTCTCAAAGTTCTCTGTAATTCTTCTCTATGTTTTTGTGTTTATTCACCTTTACACCATAAATGTTGCCTACATAGAGACCTGAGTGTGCAGCACTGAAATTTCATTGCAAGTATTTGATAGAGAAGATGAAGAAGTTTCCCTTGTTAGAACTAGCAGAAAGAATTAAGTTAGAATGCAATAATTACAAGAATTGAAAGCTTTGTATTTTTCCAGAAGAATGCATAAGGTCACACAGCAGAGGAAATCCTAAAGAGGGCTTGCTGCATGTCAGCAGCAAAACAGAATCAAATTCTAGCTCCAAGAGGCATATGGACTTGGTCACGGAGGCGACAGAGCAATGCAAACAGAAAATGCATAATAAATCTGTAAAGGTTTTAAAACTTATAAACGTATCTTACAAGCTGGTTACATGATATATTCTCTTTGAAAATATTATAGATAAACTTGTGCCAGCTACAGTCCATCAATTTTATGAAATGGTATTTATTGAATGCAGTAGATTCCCACAGCATAAGTACAGAACCATCATGAATAATGAACATAAAAGAAATACACCTCCAAGCACAGAAGATACTAACTACACCATCACTTAAAAAAAAATAAAAATAAAAAAGAGGGTGAGTTAAAGAGTTATCTGCAAATATCATTCTGTAAACAAATTTGAATATAAAAGCCATACAGAGTTTTTATCCTTCAAATTTGTATAAAGGATTTGTCATCTCTGAAATGACAATCCATTCAAAGTACAAAGGCAAGCATGCTGAAAGCGCCAGTTTGATGTACCAAAAATACCAGGAAATAGGGCAGAATGCAGCTGAGCATAAATTCCTACGAAGTTATCCTCAAGTGAGTGATCACCAGGGAGCAAAATACTTGTGCCTCCACTTCATAGAGATATCAGGGAACAATAGTGCACTTATCACTAATCAGTATCCCTGCCACTATTCTCCAGAAAAATGATTTTACAGAGGCTTATTGCTTCCTCTATTTTATTGTCCCTAAACATAAGACAGATCAAAAATGGCCCTAAACTTGCCCTGAGCAGAAATAAAAATACACAACAAATCCCGAAATCACTTGTCTCCCCATTCAGATAGGAGTTTGAAAATAAAAAGAAATGTATTTCCCTGTGTTTTCCCAGTGCACTGCCCACCACATTCAGGCCAGTATCACATATTGAAAGATCAGGTAGCTGATAGCGTGCTCACCTGACAGAGCTGGCACAAAGACAGCTCTACCCCTTGCATCTCCTACCCAGCTCAGGTCGTCTGCTTGGGCACTGCTCAGTCTGAGCCTGAGAACAGGACGGGCTGAGGCTGCACCTGCCAGCCCTGAGCCTTCCTGCTCCTCTGCCATCTTGCTGCTTTGAGCATCTCTCCACCACCCACACAGCTCCCCATGAAAGGGGAATGTCAACTCCCAGCAAGGAGGCGGGAAAAGCAAACATCCCAAACAAGATTACAGCCTCCAAAACACTTAACAGACAGGAGAGAGGGATCTCCCACAGCAGAGACTGGGTGAGAGCAGTCCTGAAGCAAAGCCTTTCCTGCAGGTTAGCTGGGTAGCCTCACCCTAGGGTCAATGTAAATAACCACCAAGGGGGGCAGGTGAAAGGAATTTGGGTTTATGTCCTCCCTCCTCTGAACAGGAGCTGTGCTTCAGTGGGAACTTGCCCTCCAGAAGTTCTCCCCTTCTGCATTATAATATTATAAATAGCAATTCTTGTTATGTAAAAAATGCTCAAGTCAGTGAAGACTTAGGCTGAAAAATGCTGGACCTAACTGTATTTCTTAATAATCATTAGTAAAAACTTGGCAAAAGCAGAAAAGGCATGTGTATGATCCCAGTCTGGTATGAAGTTTAAAAATCCAGAATCCAGAATTTTATACAGCGTGCTTACACCGCAGTTAATGAGTCTTTTGGCTCAAGTGTGCTGCTTAGTGACAAAAGAACACCTGCTCTGGATAGAATAGTGTTACCTCCACTACAGACAAAAAAGTTTACAGCTGGCTATAGACATAGTAAGGGAAGAGAAACTGATTTTATTTATCTGAAAGCTACTGTCTCCTATGCATAGAATTATCAAGGAGAAGGTATGAACTTCTACCAGCTGATACAAGATAGAACAGGAAAAAACTGGCAGAGAAGTGGAAGAAATATCAAGAGCAAAGTACTAAGTGAGTGATGTGGATGTTAATTTGAACATAGAAATGTTGTTTAGATTTTAGGATGACTAAGATGTGTTTTAAGGGATCTCAGAATTAATCAGAGGCTTATTCATGCAAAGCAGTGGTATGCATGGGACCCTGTATCAGCAACTGTGCTTTCCACTGTTTCTTTTTTAATGTTTCAGGAAGCCAATTAAAAAAACACAATTATAAGCAATCTGGTTATGTCACTGCATTTCCTGGATGGTAAATCAGTAAAATGAGGCTTGGACTTTGTATAATTGTGCCCATAGATGTCTCCCTGAGGAACTGAAATATACATGGAAAAGATGCATGGGGTTTTGGTTGGGTTCATTTGGAATGAAAAAGCACAACCCTACTGCAAAGCATATTTGTGACACTAGGAAAAAAGTAAATGTGGTTATTGCCATCTGGCTCTTTCAAAATGATCCCTTCAGAGATCTGTCTCTGCTTATTTATATCATATCCATTGTCATCATATCTGACCATCCTGTGAGACAGCAGTCTGGGCAAGAAGCATGTAGGATGATATTCTGAAAATTATGGAGGTGGTTCTCAGTGAAAATCAGCATAGCAAGATTAATGAATGAAATACGTAGTTTACACCAGCTGAGAATCTGCCCTCATGAATTAATTTTAATCAAAATTAAAATATTTTAGAAATACTCTCGTCATGGCTGTTCTGAGTGTGCTCATCTGCCTCAGAGACTAAGGATAAGGGAAAATGGCTTTTTGCTTTTGTCTTCTGAGGAGCATTTCAATGTCTGTACAGACCTATCTCATTCACACCAGTGTTCATGGACCCTCTCTAAGTGTATTCACACACAAATAGACCTTATGTCAGAAAGGTTTATACCTCCATCTCTGAAATTCTCTGTAGGATAAAGGCTAAGAGGAGTATGCAAGGGCACTGAAGAGAGAAAAACTAAAGATAACTTAAATACAATTACTATAAGCTAACAGTGAGTAGGCAGGCAGTCCTTGCTATTTCATGTGCAATACTCAGGAATGCAAACAGAATATTGTGCCCTTCCCCTTTATAGAGCCATCTCTCCTCTTTTTTTTTTAAGGCAGTAATTGCCTAACAGGCCCTACCAAAACTCATTTTCTGATTAAATGCATTGTGGGCATCTACTCAAGGAACAGGAATAATACCATGTGATTAGGCATTCATTCACACCATTCAAACATTAATTATTCACTAAAAAGCCCATGAGGAAGCCACAGAAATATCAATAGCCTAACAACAAAGGTGCTAATAAAATATATTTACCTGATTTGTGGGAGGGACCTGGTTTCACCAACTAAAAGTAAATTAATTTAAATTAATTCAGCAAACTCATTCAGCCAATGAGTTGCTCCTTTTCTAATTTCATATCCCACCCAAATGATAAAAACTGCTCAAAATATTTGTACAGCCAAGAGTAAATTCTGAAATGAAGTCCACAGAGTTTCTTGGTACAGCAGAAGAAATGGTGTAAACTTCAGGTGTTTGTAACTAGAGTCCTACCAGTCTTTGTAAACTGTGCCAGAAGGACACATAAAAAAAACCCCAAACCTGACAAAATCTTCAAAACAAAAAAAACTGGTTCAGAAATTCTGTTTTCTTAGCAAAACCAGTCTAACAAAAGGCAGGGGGCACAGACAGTTGCAGTACTTATACACTTCTCCAGAACCCCTAAAAGGTGAAAGGCAGCCTCCTATGTTTTAACTGTTCAATGATTTCTGAAAGCTTTCAAGCTGGTTTTGCATCCAATATCACAGACCATTACTGCTGCTTAGGTACCCCATAAAAATTGCTAGGTGTTCATACATGAAGGAGCATCTGCAGCCATCCCACATATGTGGCTTAATCCTGCTCCTATTTAACTCACCTGAGAGCAGTAGGGGGTAGTTCTGTGCTGCTTTAAGTTTCCACAACATGCCCTAATCCCTGCTCAGTGCTGACCCAGCACTAGCAACAGTTCTTTTGGCAAAACACAGCTGTGGAAGCCTTACAAAGATACAGGAACTTGTACTGGGGTAAGGACTGGTGGGCATGCAAACACCCAAATTTTGTTATCTCACTGAACCCTTCCTGGACTCCACCTCACAGCAGACAGTCTGATTCTGATGCACTACTTAGTGTAAAAAGGTATGAAATTTGAATCAAAATCAGTCCTATGATTCTCTCATAGTGGCAAATCCACTCAACCATATTTGAAGTAGGAAGTGTTCCTAACTGATCCACAGGATCTTCACACTAGCCACAGCTGCCAGTAAAAAAACCAAAACAAACCAGTAAAGAGAGCAGAAAATAAGATAACAGTGACAGCTTTTACAGGTGATCACCAGGCTAATGTAAAAATATTCGCAGGAGCTACTCTTGCAAAGGCAGTGAAATGTGAATGTTTGTCTGAGCTTGAATACATACTACACCTCAAGTCTGTAGAATACTCATTTTTCTTCAGCATTTTGCTATGAATAACTCCTCCAGAGAGGCCTGGTAGTTGGCTCTTTCACTACTTTTCAGCTACCTCTTAGAAAACATTCTACTTTTCACTCTTTAGGGATCACTTTTATATCTCTCTTCTAATCACATCTAGCTCCTTTGCTAGAGGTTGATTTTTCTTTCACATTTTTTCTTCAAGAAAAAATATCATTTTTCCAACTACAACCTTTTGTTCCTTTCTCTTCAAGTCACAGAATTATTATTCTGTAGCTCCCACTAAAAAATCCCTTCTATTTTATATAATTACTCATAGACCAAAACAGCAAAGAATGTCTTTCCTAGTGTAGTTTTTTTAGAGTGTTTCTGATAACTATATGAGAAAAGGCTTTGTGGTTTGCCTGCATCCTAGCTGGATATTGCTTGTATTTAGACCTTGACAAACCAGAGTTTGAAATTAATTTTAATTAATATTTATTGTAAAAAGAGGACACATTTGAAATTATAATATTTAGATTCTGCTAGGGTGCAGCTTTCAGATAGAAGAACAGAGGCTCAGAGAGAAAATACCTGAGATCCCTGCAGGACTAAACATTAAGTCCAGATCATCCATTTGTCTTCAATGGAGTAATGTTGGTGTACTCCCACACACAATCTGGCCTTGTTCTCTGTGGTACTATTGCACCCAATACTTCTTCTTAACAGGTTTGCCTTTGTCTGATTCAAAGATTTTTTTTTTTTCATTTCTGATGCATCTCCTGGAGAGGCATAATAATTCCTGGAAACTCTTCCAGAGATGAATGTGCTGAAATTTCACTGTGTAGAGGCAAAATATTATATTACATAATATTGAATTTTAGTCCTATAGCAGAAATTTTCATCTGGAGATATTAGAGCTTTCAAAATGTAATATTCCAACTTCTGTATTCAAGCATCAAGTATTTACCTGTCAAATAAATGCACTTTCAGCTGGACAGCTCAGGAACTCCAGCGATATCTGAAGCTCATCAGACAATTCTCAAGGTTTTTTACCCCCTTGATTTCTCAGGTAAGTGTTTCAAGCTATACTGCACCCATGTATGAGCAGCAGTCCTAAAGCAAAGCAGCGCATGCATCCCACATGCCCAGATAAAACATCTTCTCAGGTTTATTGTCCAGCATTCTGCAGTTATAGATGTGAAAGGCACACAAACTCCAGAAGTCCTTTCACGTATGTATCTATGGAGAGCCTTCATTAACACTGCAGCTGAACCCCTAAAGCAATTTTTGCATGGCAAAAAATTTTGGACATTCTTGCACGGCATCCTCCTGGCTCTTTGCCAATGGCCTTTTATAACATTGGCACTGAGGTGTTATTGGTGTATCAGAGTTTACAACAGCACGAGTGCTTGTATGAGAGGGCTGCACTTACACTAGAACATATTTTCTGACATTGCGTATTCTTCATTAACTTTTAAACATTTAACTAATTAGATTTCACTCTGTGAAATGCACACTAAGTAGGATGGCTTTTATCCTGGCTCCTACTCAGTGAAAAATTATGGGATTGTGAGCAGCAAATGTTAATCGACTATACAGCAGTAGCTGAGTTCTGCTGCTGCCCTTTTCGAGGCTGAAGGCTGCCATTATTGTTTCATTCCTCTGACCTCTTATAAGGGCACCACAGAAAGGTCAGGCTGCTCTTTTCTTTCTTCTCCTCCCCATTAGCTGGCAATCCAGACTTCTCCAAATCTCTTCCTGTAGTTTTCTGTTACACACAGTCTCCCTGCATACTTTGCTTCTGTCCTTACCTCTGATTTATTGTTCTATTGCTAGCACATAAAATACAGGTGCCTCCAGTTCTCCAGGTACCAAGACAACCTCTTAAAAATCAAATGACTGCCACCTGTCATACGATCAAATAGGAACAAGAAAGACACGTGAAACAAAACATGATAAAACCCTCCAACATTTTCACTTCCTGCCTCCTCTCAGCCCATCTATGTCTGTGACCAAAGGGGAAACAGCAATCTGCCTCATAACTGGTCCTGAAAGCTGGCAAAGGTGTCCACAGGATTAGTAAATCACTGCCTCAATCTTCCCACTTATTTGTGTGTTAGCCTCATGTCCCAATGCAAACAAAGCTCATGTGATCACAGACACACTGCTTGTTTGCATGCCTGTCTACTTCCATTAAGTAACTTTGGATTTCACTGGGTAATTTAGAACTAATTTCACAGAAAAACAAAGGTCTCAAATATAGACACGAGTTTCATGAAGCTCAACAGCCAGATAATATGAGAGAGCCCCAACTAGAACTTTAAATGATAGAAAGGCAGGAGAAGTCTAAATTGTCTCTTTTTTGTTCCGTTTGCTCAGAGTGAGGAAGCAGCAAACGAGTGGGTACACATTTATTAGCTGGACCAGAAGTCTACACATAACTTTAAACCAGCCAAAGTATGTTTTCTTTGGATCACCAGGCAGGAAAAAAGATGGTAGAGAATATATGAAGGAGCTCTGAAGCCACCTTAATTTCAGTTACCACAGCAGAAAATCTCTCTGGAAATATACATGGGATGGTAAGAGAGGTGTAGGGGCAGTGTGGAAAAAGACAGAGGACGTAGGGATATCACAGTGTACAATGGTTTTTAAGGGACATGGTGAATGTGGAGCAAAATCAATGGAGAAATGCAGACTATTAAGGACAAATCCATTGCTAACCAGACTTCATTTCTCCCAGAACTAGTAATAGGGCTATGGCTTATGTCCCTTCACTGACAATAAATACAGCAACCATATCAGACAGAGCTTCTTCTAAAGATTCATGCAGATTTTTTAGCTTTCTAGATCAAAGAAAAAGCTTCAAATGAATCTGGGAGACAATGGCATGAATGGCCTTATGGGGTAACAAGAAACTTCAGCTCTTATTGATACCAGTGAAATGAGATCAATAAATGCAGTCACATAACCTTCAAAAGCTCAGGCAAGCCTAGTTAATTCATTATAAATGAATGTAGCAGCACCTGCTCTGTTGAGGTGTCAACATTTTTTGGTTGAGATAATACATTGGTAAAAAATTTTACTGTGTTATCTTCCCAAATAGCCTGACTAGAGTATTTATGCTGTTCCCTTAAATTGTAGAGTTGCCAGAGAGACTCTGGCCAGGCCAAATGCAGTCATTTGTAAAATTGTCCATAGAAATCTCTGAACAAGGAATCAGGCTGATCCTGAATAGCAAAGGTGCTGTCTTTATTAATGCAAACATTTTCTTATTAAGATATTTTAGTACTCTCATTAACATTAACAGCAGAAGAGCAATACCTTGTTAAGAGGAAATACAGTAGTGGAAGGAAGAATGCTCCAGAGAGGAAGGTTTTCATGAGGCTTAAAGAACTTTGGCACAAGATACAAATGAGAGAGACTTCTGTGTCTCAGAAAAGTTACCTCTCTGCCCACAGGAGAAATATGTCTGAGTCTGAGTCAATTAAATATGCCCCCAGGCTTGATTCCTATAGCGAACAAGTTGGATATTAACTATTCCTTATACATTACAAATTATGAATGTACTAATTTTTCACAACTTGGATGTGAGTAGCTCTGCTTTGTAAAATCCAAAGCAAACATCATATATGAATTTCCCAACATCTGAATACAACTGACAAATTTGTTCAACAGAAATAAGTAAATTTGGAATACAATTCAGGAAAAATTATAGATTCCTTACTTGTTCATTTCCCAGTTCACATGCATTATAAAGCAAAACATTATTGAGTTAAATTATGCAAGTAAATTTGAATCACCAAAGTCAGACAACAAGCCTAATCTATCCTGAATCATCTTTTTGTTCCCAGAAGTTTTAAACCTTTAATACTGAGGGGAAAAAAAGTAAACCAAACAGCAAGTATTACAGCGGCCTGATGACATCTGATCCAGTGCCTGTTGTGCCCCATCAAACATGACTCTAGGCATACTTAAAGGTGGGGCATGGGAGGAATAAAAATTATTCTTTCATGTATTCATAGCTAATACCTTTTATCAAGCTAGCATGTAGACTGATCATGGGAAGAGAGCTTAAATACTTGGTGACTAGTCACACTGGAGCCTTCAACTGTTTGAAATAGTAGATTATTTTCAGAGAGTTGCTGCTGTTCAATTATGCATTTTTGCTTTGTGATGCATATAATCAGTCACCATATTCACAAACTCAAGATTTCCCAGTGGGACAAGTTTTAAAGATAGGGCTTCTATTGCTTTCCTGCCTTATCAAAATGGCAACAAGCAACACACACTTTCAGCAACAAATATCTCAGGAAATGTCCTAAGATAGCAATCCTGTGTTCCAGACAGAAAACTGTTTTGGGGGCTATCAAATTCCAGACCAAAAGGTAACGCATGCGTCAAAAAAAATTACACAGTATAATGAACCTTAGTTCTATTGTTCATGCATTGTCAACATTAGGAACCATTTTGGTGACCAAAACAGGAACAAAACCTTTTAACAAGGGCTACAAACTTTCCTCCCAAGTAGGAAAAGAACCTGTTCCCAGTCAGGAGGAATGGGTGGTGTTGCAATTGTCCTTTGTGGTCCCTGCATATCCCAGGCTGTGCTAGCCCATTAGCACCAGCTGCAGACACAGCAATGGGCACACACCTCCTCTGGGAAACAACTGGCCTTGTGCCTGCACACACCTGCTTCAGCCCCTCACAAATCCTTTCCATTTTGTATTAAATAAAAAGGACACACATGCAGGAAGACCACTTAGGTTTGCCCCATATAGCCCACCAGGAGGTTAGATCATTTTGATATATTAAAAACAGAATTAAGTCACTGAGAGACTAAAACATAATTCTTCATCTGGAGATGCACAGTGACGGAGGCCCAGGCAGTTTGGGAATGCGAGTGCAAATCATGAGTTCTTAGCTTGCTGGATGCAGTCAAAACAGTATCTAAGATTTCACGCCTTACAAAATTTAAGGGAAAAGAACACTAAAATGCAGATGTGAGCTTTATCTGGTACATTCCTCTCTATTAATATTGTGTGTGAATATTCCCAAAGGATGAGGAGCATGTCAAAGATGGGCTATCTTTGCTTATGCATCATTGCCCAGAGGGGAAGGATATTAACACAGTTTTTACATTTCAAATCTCTGTTTTGCTTAACATCAAAGACATTTCCAGAGCCCTCCTGTGAGAATCAAGATGTCATTACTCCCTATGCTGAATGGGGAGTTGGTGAACAACCCAATTCTGGCCTGAAGATTTTTCTCTTCCCAGACAAGATGTATGTAGCCGACTTAGACAATAACATTTCACGCAATTCTCTTTGATTAGAAATGTGCTCAGAAAACAGTCCATTAATGCTGAATGAAAGGTCAAGTCTCCATTTGTGTAATTATATTTTTTTCAAGAGAGATCAGAGAGAACTATGGTAACATATTGTGGATTAGTATCTGCCACCATATGGCACTTCAAAGTGACAAATAGAAACAATGCATATACTTTGCTAAAGAAGCAAATTGTAACCCATTTTAAAAACTGTTTTACAAAATTAACCTTTCGTATTAAAGACTAGGAACCTAGGGATGTTCTCTTCTATGCTGTTCTGATACAGAAACGTACGAGACCAAGTCCTGGGAAATTATTTTCAAACTTCTGGTTATTTTTGATTATTTTCATTTGTACTAGCTAAGAAATATTTATGGTATCTCTATGCCTAAGGAAACATTTGAGTTGATTAAATACATCCTTAAAAGGCAAAGTAAAGGTACCAAGTACAAAGGTTTTATAGTTAGCCTTATTAAAATAATGGGGAAAAATCCATTAAATTTAAATGGGACAGAGTCTTCATATCAGGACTGAAAACAAAACCAAAATAAGTAAGCTGTTCCTCCTCCTCACTGCTTCCACTTCCTACAAATCATGAGATAGGCTTAAAAATTAAGAATAAAAAAATAATTTATATTTTTCCTCCTTCTCCTTTTGAGCTTCTGAAATATATACAGGTCTGTTCGAGGTTTTGTTGCAAGACGAACTGCGGGGTTTTGGGGGCTTGGGGTTGTTTGTTTGTTTGTTTTCTTTTTACAACGAGCTCTCAAAAGGACCAAGTCTTCAGGGGAAAAAACCCGAATCAACAAAACCTTGTGCGACGTGTTACGGGGGAGAGCTCCGAGCCCTGCACCGCGCACAGGCCGCGGTCCTGCCGGGGCTGCGGGGCCGAGCGGGGCGGCGGCGATCGGGCAGGGCGAGTGCGGGCACGGGGAGTGAGGGCAGGGGGAGTGAGGGCAGGGCGAGTGCGGGCATAGGCAGTGCGGGCAGGGCGAGTGCGGGCACGGGGAGGGAGGGCAGGGCGAGTGAGGGCAGGGCGAGTGCGGGCATAGGCAGTGCGGGCAGGGCGAGTGCGGGCACGGGGAGTGAGGGCAGGGCGAGTGAGGGCAGGGCGAGTGCGGGCATAGGCAGTGCGGGCAGGGCGAGTGCGGGCACGGGGAGTGAGGGCACGGGGAGTGCGGGCAGGGCGAGTGAGGGCACAGGGTGTGCGGGCAGGGCAAGCGCAGTCGGGCCCGGCCCGGTCCGCGCCCCGGCACCTCCTGCCCGGCCCCGCCCTGTCCAGGGAAGCTCTCCCGGGGCACCGCGGCGGCCCCGGGCCGGCAGGAGCTCTCACGGAGCTGGGTGCAGGTGGCTGGCACGGCTCTCTCCAGAGCAGTCTTTGCCATGCCCCGGGCTGCAGCGCACCCACCGCAGCCCCCCGCACCGCCACAAGGGTCTGTCCTGCTGCCAGGGACCCTCGGCTCTCCTCGGAGCAATGCCCTGCCCAAAGCCCACGGACCGGCCCGGGGCAGCCGGGCTGCGGCAGCTGAGCTGCCTCCCGATTCAGCCCTCGCTGCTGCAGCCACCCCGAAGGCAGCGGGATGGAGTAACCGAGACAAACTTCCCCCGAACAAACCAAACTGAGCCGTTTTGATCAAAAAACCGGTGGGAACAAACCGTGTGAAACAATCATGCAGCCTCTCTCCTACCTTATCATTCTGATTACATTCTCCTAATCTACAAAATTGAAAGGTAATGAGCAGTTTTTCCTTAAACCACATTAAATAACACTGTCAAAATGCAAATTTATTCATTAAGTATAAATGAGTGTGTTAAATATTCATGAATTGTTGCTTGCAGTATATAATTAATCCCATGGTCTGTGTGTCCAAAAGCATTTAGGAGATAGAGTAGAGAAGACGGTGCTGTAGAATGATAACATTTAGGGCATGTTTTTAAAAGCAAAGGTCACCAGCCCTTTGGATTCTAAACTATTAGCAGTGCTTATAATTCATTGTAATACCTCCTTAGGATGTACACATGCTTTCATTATTCAAGGCTTGTATCCTCAACCCTTGCTGTCTAATAATCTATTCAAGAAAAGAAATACTTGAGAGGGGAAGGTGCTGTTAAATTATCCCATTCACTACTCATACACTCAAATTAATACAGTACTTTCCACATTTTAAAACTCCCAAGGACTGCAAGGGTGCCCTCGAAAAATGATGCAATTTGACTCCCTGGTACTCTTTTTGCTGGTGGGGAGGAAGGTAAGTGAATTCTGACACTTGAACCATCACTAAAGCTGGTTGCCATTTCAAGCATCATGAAAGATAAAACAAAGGCTTTACACAAGAAAATGACTGGCCTCTTTTTTTTTTTTCTGTGTCATTTGCAGATATGAAGGAATCCCTGAATCCAGTACTAAGCTTTAAGTAAGTGGTCCCATTGATACCAGTGAGAAGTACAGTACATAAAGTGCTGGAATTTTAGGTCTCAATGTCCTTAGTTTAAATATTCACTCTTTTCTCTGCCCTTCTTAAATTCCCATTGCTTCTTTTCATGTAATGGAAACTACTTTCAGAAATTCTTTGTCAGTCTGCTTTGTACTTTTTTGGAGAAGAATCTTTGAGATGCTGATGAAAAGAACTGATCTTTTCAAAGATAGCACGAAGAAATAACAAAAAAATAAAATCATTATAGTGTTCATAATAATTCCCTTCACAATCACTTGATGTTCTCAAGGTACTTACCGTATACAGCTTTTAGCCAGTTGTGCAAGTATAAACTCTGCTGTCTGCCCTTCCTTCCACAACACTTGTAGAAAAAAAAGTACATGACAGTGACTTGATCTTTTTGTGTATGACATTTTTACCATACCATTTTGTGTGTGTATGTGAGTGTGTGAATTATCAACACAATACCAAGTGATTCACAATTCCAAGTAACTCAACCTGTTGTTCCCAGCACAGGCCAGAGAAACCAGGAGCTGCAAGGCTGTGCTCCGACAGAATTTTTTTCATGCTTTTCCTTGCAAAAATGTAACAAACGATTTGCCATTTGTATGCAGGCACGTTTTGTTCACTCAGAGCCAGGAGGAATATCTCTGCATGGCATGGGGCTTGTACTGAACCATGTGGATTTATCCTGCAAAATTAGGTGCTGGAAGATTTTTAGTTTCTATACAATATGTTCAGGGGAAGCATTTGCTTGGCTCCCTTCCTAGTTCTGCAGAACTAACACACAGGACAAGGCAGCAATCAGACTTTTTTCTCAGTGACATCACCATAAATCAAGTGTGTTTCATCAATCAGATCACTAAGATGATGGAGCAATGCAACTTGTGTCAGATCAATGAACTGAGCATCTTTTCTAGAGTGCTGACAAAAAAAAGGTCATGTGAGACCAAATTGATTTGATTTGCCTTATTTTAAGGCCTATGCAGTAGGGCTTGATGAACTATAAGGCACATAAAAACAGGTTGAAGGCAAAGATGATCACAGAATGCAGGATAATGCTTCATTGTGTCTATTAAAGAGGTAAATCATCAAACCCCAAGGCAGCTGCAATCCAAGCACTGTTGACACTCAGTTTACAAGACATTTGTGATAAGTACTTTTGTTGCAATTAAAAAGCTGTGCAAGTCTACCCAGTTGTGTCGTAACCAGTACCTTATCTCCTGTACCAAAATGAGGACAGACCTCACCTGTCAAAGACAATTAATTTAGATAGCTCTCCTCTGGACAGGAGAAGAGGTAATCAGAAATTCTAAGGTAGAATGTTTTCCTTTTGCTAGTGAGGAGTGCTAGCTGATTGTAATTTAAATCTCCCATACAAGATGCAGCTTTTGATCAATTTTATGACAAAACAAGACAAATCTTCATGTTCCATTTTTTGACAGTTCCTTTGCTCACTTTATACATAGTCTCAGAACCCAGATTCACTAGTTCCCAAATTCTGCCAGTCCTGAGGAGAGATGGGAGCTGCTAGCCCAGGGACTGAGCAGCCCACAGAGGTTTGGTTACTCTGTGCAGCAATAAACAGAAGGGCCCAAGCAGATGTGTAAACATAGCCTTCAGTTTCCTTTGAACAGACAGCTTCCCTCCATCTACAATTCACACCCACCCAAATTCCAGAATTCTCCAGAGGCAGAAGTGCTTTTCAGAAAAGGGCAGCTAGGGATCATGTGTAACCCAACAAGGCTGGAGATGAAAGACGATTGGAAAGACTGTAAGCATCAGTGGCTCTGCTGCACAGTGATTGTCCCACAGGTCTTAGAAAAGGTCAGGGAACCCTGAACATTACTTAAGAAGAAGAATGTCTGTGTGATCCTCCAGGATATTATCCTTGGCTGGTGAATTAAGGAAGACAGGAAAAAAAAGACTCTGAACACTGAGCTTCTGTCTTTTGATGCAGGTGAAAGGATGGCACCATTTGGGTGGTCTCCTGTTCTCTGGAAAGGCAAACAGCCTGCTAGGAAAGAGGCTAAAAATAAGTACTAAAGGAGGAAGTGATAAAAAACAACCAAAAACTCTCAGTCTTTACAGATGAAATTAAGATGGCAGAACCAAAATTCATTAAGAATGTAAAAGGAGTAGATTTTCTATAAAACAATACCAGATAGTCTGGGTAAAAAATGAAAGGAATTAAAATTACATATTTATAAATTCAGTGTAGCAGGTATTACTGAAATTAGATGAGATGGGAAGAACTGCGTAACTGACACATTTAAATCAATGGTTATAATCTATTTTTGGGAAGATCAAGTAGAGAGAGGGAGAAGAAGAGTGGCACTCCACAGTAAAAGAGCCACAGTCTGTTTTCAGGACACTGGCAGCTCAGAAGCAAATGATGTGAATGCAATGGATCAATACTCTAACAAATAAAACACTAGATGGGATAGTAGCTGCTGTCTGCAAATCACCAAATCATAGAAGACAGCAGGATGACTGAATGCCTTTGCACCTTCTGTAACATGTAGGAGCAAAAAGGCTGCACGGTCATCTGAGACTGCAGCCTGCCTGACATATGCCTGAAGTTTCATGATGATGGTACCTCTGCTGAATTATTGAACATTCTATATGAATGTTTCTTAAACCAAAATGGAGAACTCTCCAAGAATGAGAATTTTATGTGAGACAGCATCTCAGAAATAATGAAAAATTATCAGAGGCTTTTGGTAACAGAAATAAATTAATATTAGTGGCTATGATGATAACCTGATTGCTCTTTATGGGCACAAAGAGAATGAAGCCCACAGTTTTATGGATGGTGCAGTCTTTTTACCAACCTGAAAATTATTGAGAAGGAGAATCAGCTAGGAGAGAAAGCAGGTCACTAACTGGAAAATACAAACATTTATTAGTTGAAAAATCAGGAAAGAAATTTGTATGTGTTCAAAAAATATCTAGATCAAAGGGTTAATGAAAACCTCTAATTAATTGTAAATCAATGAAATGAAAAAACAAGGTTAATAACACTGAATCTAGAGTAGAACTAAGGCATTACATATATAATTCCTCCAGTAAGTGTAGCCAAATTGTAAGGAGAAATTTATGGCCAGAGAATTAACAACAATATTTTTCAAAATCATTAGGAATCCTGACAATGGTACCAGTTCTTTATCAGATGGAAGTGGAAGATTTGTTAAGAGTAATGAAGACAAGAAAGAAGTGTTCAATAAGTATTTAAAGAAAGACAATTGATGATACTCTATGAGGATGATAAACTACCAGGCAACAAAAAACCCCACCAATAAACAAAAAAACCAAACCAACCAACCAGCCAAACAAAAACCACCACCACCAACAAAACCCCAAAACAAAAAAAAAAAAAAAAAAACAAACCCAAAACAAAAACACAACAAAAACCCAAAACAAAACAAAAACAAACAAACAAAAAACCCAACCCAACCAAACCAAACAAAAAAAACCCCAAAAAAACCCAAAAACAACAACAAAAAAAAAATTAAATGGAAGCTACAGAAGTAAGAAAAGTAAGAAACACTTGTGTAGGAAACTTCAGATAACTTGTATCCAAGAGTTGTTCAAGAGCTGACTGCAGAATCTGTTGTATTATTACTGCTATTTGCTAAGCCTTGGAACAATTGGGAAGGTTCCAGAAAGCTGGAAGAAAACGTATGTTGTGTTAATATTTAAGAAGGATAAACTTAATGACCTAGATAATTACAGTCCTGTCAGTCTAAAATTGATCTGGAGTAAAGTAATGGAATGGCTGACAGGGGACTCAATTACTAACTAATTAAAGAGGAGAAATATGCTAAATGCCAATCTAAGTGCAATATGGAAAACAGATACTGCCAAACACATTTGCTGGCTTTTTTTCCAATTGTGAGTGCATGTGAAAGACAACACTGTTGATACACTTTGATTCTATACGACATTTGATGTGATATTCATGACATTTGAGTTAAGAAAACATGATAATACATAATTGACATGTCTCACATTAAAGGAATGGAAAACTGGTTAACTGACATTTCAAAATGGAAATTTAAATAGGGAATGATCACAGAACAGGTATTCTGCTGGGATAGCTTTCTGGCCATACAGTACTTCACAGTCAGGAAAAACTGATAACAGGAAAAACTGATAACAGTAGTTTAGAGGAAAGCACAAAGGTTCACAGAAGATTTGGCTATTATGGAAGAAATCGGTAATAAAAAGAAAATATCACTGAGGCTGTTGACAAGTATTACTGGGTGATCTGGTACAAACTAATAAAATAAGATCCAAATGTAAAGCCACAGGAACAAAAACTTCAGGAGTTTAGGCTGGCTATTTTATGGGGGTTTGAAAGCTCTAAGAGGGCTAATTCAACAATTAAACTATTTTTTACTTGATTATCTGGTCCTATGACAAATAGTCAAATAAACTCACGTTCACATCCCATGTCACTACTGTCATGTCTGGATGTACTTCAAGAGTAACATATCCGACCATCCTGCATGGAAAAAGGATGAAATTAATCCATATTATGTCATATGCTACTAATATGCATTCAGAGCTCACACTGTAATAGTTCTGAAGTGAACATTATGGTTTATGCAGAGAGTATGCCTGAAAAAATAACACACAAATTCTTAACAAGCCCCTTGGCAGCATATCAGACTTGAAGGACCCTCAAAGCTGAGCATGTGAAAAGCATTTCTTCCCTTTATTTAGTCTTATCCTTATCAGATAAATACTTTTTTATTTCTACTCTGGTAGCTGACAAAATAGCCCAGTTCTAAGCGGTATATACCAGAAACTGGCCCAAAATTAGGTGGTAACAGCTGGTGCATTACATATGCCAGTGCTGACAGATAAACCCAAAATCTCCAGTCCTTTCAAAAACCCAGCTACTCTACATATATTTACTACAGACCAAGTTAAGATTTACAGAACAAAGCTGTTGCTTGTTAACCATGTTCTTAGCTGGGAACAGGAAAACAGGAGTTAGAGACCAGAGGCTGAATGAGTTCTAGTTCCCTTTCTCCCTTAGCACCATGGGGTCCACTGGGGAACAAAAGTTATGTACGTCCTCCTCACACTCTTGTCAACACAGGAGTTGAAAGTAGAGGTTTGCACCTTTTCCTGAAATGTGATCTCTTCCCCCAGCCCTTCAAACTTACATGGCTCTCTCAAGCATGTGCTCAATGTCCACTCCTAGGGTTTCAGTGGCTTCAACCCCGAGACCACTATGCTCTGGCAAGGACATGCCCTTTAGGACCAGGATCCAACGGACCTTTTCCACAAGGGACATTTGTGCCTGCAATGTATTTTAATGCACAGAAATACAATCATGAGTTATTGTAAGTGTAGGTTTTGTGGCTCAGTTAACTCAACATTACTGAATATTTTTAGGGCAGATGCCTTAAAATGTCTTTAAAGTGTGTACAGCTGATTTATAACACTTATTAGAAAGAAAGATCTTTGTTTCCTTGAGTTCAGTGAACTGTCAGATATTATTATATTGGCATACACATAAACAAGAATAAAAGTTTTGCACAAAATCATGCATAAATTATGTCAGACAACTGGAAAATTGTATATATTTATTCATGTTTTAAAATAATCCAGGCACATTTTTGCAAATACATAGAAGCATATTCTCCAAATGGGAGCAAAACCTAAGTAACATACAGCAAGAAAAGACATGGCAAAACATACAAAGTAAGTATAAACAGTATGAAAATTTTCTTAGTCTACAGTGGTATCTGCTATCAATATACTTGTCAGCATTACAAAAAGGCAACCAAAGAATACAAGTAATAAATTGTGTAACATGAACTGCCTAAAAAAGTTTATGTTAGCAGCATATAGTAGCAACGTTCTAAGAACAGAAGAATGCTTGCACACTGTATATAAATGCATATATGCACACATATACAGATACAACTGGAAGGCCACAAGAACAAAATAACCCTGGGAAAACGATAAAGGGAATTTTTATGTGTCTTGCAGTATATAAAAACAATGCATGCATTAGCTAGCACCCAGCATGTTCAGGATAAAATTACATCCACGAGCAGAATCACATTAACTCTTCATCAAACATAGCACTTAGCATGCTGTACCCATGCTGGATCACTTTGTCCTATATCACACTCCTGACTTATGGAGCACATTTTGATGGTAAATTTAGGAAGAATCAGGAGCCCTTGATTCCCATGATCCGACAGGAGGAATCAGATCTCAAATTTGAAAGGAAAATACCCATGGAAAAAAATACCCATGCAAAGCCTGAGCTATAAAATGTTCTAGCAGGAGTTCTACTTTCCTGTGGGCAGTCCAGTGGCCTCACTTACTGAGCTTTAGTTTGCATGATGCAGTGATCCTGAGGATGTGCACCAGATTCCTTTTGGATGGAAACAAAGGATGTGCTCCAATCACTAGTGGCATTCAGCCCCTGGGATCAAAGTAGAGGTAAGTGTGGAGATCAGGTCCTTAGCACCAACAGTTTGAGGCTACAGATCCTATCCAGCTAAGCTAATTATTTGCTAACACAGACACAGGCTTTGGAAATACACAGAATAAACATTAATCAAGAAGTACTATAAGCTGTATTTACCATGTAGATTAGTCTTAGTTGTTCTTACTTGCCCCTACCTGATAAAAAAGGGACCTTCCCTACAGACACTCATGTTTGCAGACGTGTGTGAATGTGTCTGTGTATGAGGAGGGTGCAGGTGATTAGCCAAAAGAGCAGTGGGCACACAATTTGTTTTTCCTTCAGCCATCTTCAGAAATACTATTTCCAGTAGCAAGATTATGAAAAACTCTGCAGGCATCTTAGCCAATCTTCTACACGTTCAATTCCCATTAAAAAGATACTACTGTAAATATAAAAACTTTGGGATCATGGCCCTCCTAACCTGTAAACAACATCTGTGTCAAAAAAGTCATTCCCAAGTTATATTCAGGATGTGAGATTTCTTTAGAACAGAACACAGAATCGTGATTGTGAGTGTCAGAGTAGGTTCACAAAAGCAAGCTGAACTATTTCTGATATTTTAGTAAAAAATGTCAAATTTAGTAATAATTTCCTGACTGGTTTCAACAGTTTATTTGCTGCCAGCTGCTAATGGCACTTACAGAGCTCCAGCCAAGTGCTGTGGGCAACACATTATATGAGAAAAACTACTACTTCTGCTGCTTGAGCTAAGTTTACACAAAACTTTCATTATTTATCATAGTGGAGGATGAAATGTAACATGCTATCATGCATAATACATGGTAAGAACATAGTTCAAGTTTACAGTCTCTTTCCAGTAAATTAGAACAGCAGTGGCAGATGTTGACAGCTGCATATTTTGAGGAATTCCCAGAAATAGCAGCAAGCAATGCAAAAAAATACATGAAATCAGCTCTTTAAGACACCCATAAAATAGTAACTCTTTGTGAGTTAATCATACAGACAATAACAAAACCCAGTGATATCTTTCCTATCATATTCCAAGAAACTGAGTTCAGCACCTGAGGTGAGACTGTGCCCTAAGCAAATTACGCTGCTGACTGGAAAGTGTGTCCCTGCTCTGACACTGCACCCCCAGGGCAGATTCAGCACTTTCCTGATCCACAGAAGGGGAGGATGGGCAGGCTTTGTGTAGACCACAGGCTGCATCAGTCAGATGGAGAATTCTTCTCCAGTAGGGCTGGAAAGAGCCCAAAGCTGCAGCTGGGTGGGGATTTACAAAAGCTGGGGGAGTAGTGCCACACATATTAGTATGGCTTCCACAGAAGTCCTGTCTCTCAATGGAGAGAGACATTTTCTTTCTCCTTCAGCCCCTTTTAGAGGGTTTGCCAAGGAGACTCTAATCCAGAACAGACACACAAGACTTCCGTAGATTGTGTAAACTTTAGACAAGGTTTACAAAAAGCTTCCCCTTCCCTATGACTTTAGCTGTATATATCACAGCAATAGCCAGAAAAATATGTATGAATCTGGTGCTGGCTTCACTCCTCTATGGTTAAGTTTCATTCCTGTGCATCGTCTCAGGAAAGAGGGAACAGAACAAGACACATCTGTTGAAAACGAAACATATTCTCCCCAAAGGAACTAAATATAGTCAGGAAAAAACAGGACTTTTTTTTAGTAAATACATGACTGTTCCTCACAGTACATAACAATGTTCACAGACAGCTCCTGTGTGATACAAACACGGAGGTTCACTCTTGTGGGTACCCTAAGGTTCATCATGGACAAACCCCAGTCTTGAGCACAGCTAAAGACACAAACATATTTCTGACATACATGCAGAAAAAAAGACAGCAAATTATAAGCATCAATATGTAAAGTGCTTCTGATTTTCTACTTGCTAAGAGCATCATCCAGTTATAATTCACTAGGGTATACTTATTTAATTCTTACTTACCTGTCTATTTCTGTGGATTAGGACATGTCTTCTGGCTGAGCATCTGTGCTCTGCTGCCAGCTATCTCTGTGTAGGGTCCTACTTCAGTCCAGCTCACAAGCAGGTGAATAATGGAAGACCATCAGCATCAGCCCTTCAAGAGTCAGATGGGCTTCTCTTTACTAATTCTGCAAAGCATTATGTGCACATGGTACTTCCCAGACAAAACACTGCTTACCTTAGCACCCAGGAGTGCAAAGGTTTTACTGGGGTAGGAGATGTATTCATGAACTTGCCAAAGCCACTTCCATGGGTTTTGAAGAGAGTCCTCAGAGATTCGTAATCAGTGAGTGTTCAGATAATTTGTGTTAGGCTGACTTCTTCATCCCTGGTGGTGTTTATGTGGAAATATTTAACACAGAATTTGCCTCCATTTTGTCCTGTAAAGGGCATGCTTTCCCACTGCTGATAATTCCTACCAGATAGAGTAGGACAATTATTCTACACAGGAGCTAAAGGCATTTGAAGAAACTGAACACTTTAGTAAAGTATTTCCAAGAGAGATCAACGGGTACTCCTTGCCTAAAGCACTTTAGGGGCATTTTTTAGAAGTTGGAACACCATCTGCTCCAAAGTAGAGCTCTCCATCAGTCCTTCCCATTTACTGATGTAACTGATAGGAGTAGTTTGCAGATGGAGCCTCCCAGCCCAGATGGAAAGGGAATTTGGCTGGATATATAGACTAATTTTTTTTTCTTTCTGAGAAGAGGCCTTGGATAAGCAGAAGGATGTGATCTGGACATTTAATGGGGATTAAAAGGTTGGGATGATGTCTGTTATGTCAGTTTGGAAAGAAAAAACAACACTTTTTTTTTTTTTATTCAGTCAAGTACATATGAATAGTAATTAGCCAGTCAAAAAGATATTTTTTAATGAAAACTTCTGCTCCTATTTAAAACTTTCTATTTTGAAAACATAAAGTCAGAATGCAACATAAAACATTAAAATTTAAATGTTTATTAAAACAAAGCCATTTATGCCTGTTCTCCCCCTCTTTTTAGGAAAAAAGTTTATTTAAATCCCCCCTACATATTAAAAGAAACTTTTGATGACTACTCAGCTCACTGATGGCAAAAAAAAGGGCCAAACTATTTTTAAGCATTCCTCTATTAGCATCAACGTGAAAATGCATTTTGAATACCTCAGGTAAACTCCCTGCTTGTTTTATACTCATGAGTAGTTGATTAAAATAGGACTGCTTGAATGAATAAGCAATTAGGATATGATTACATTCAGGTAAACTGTAGTAGTTTTATCTTAAAGAATTAATAAGTGATACTCCGCTGATTTCTTAACTGCTCTCAGAAGGTGAATCACCAAGATCCCTTATACACATCCAAGTACTGACATTCTTTCTTTAGTACCACAGCTGGTTTTTAACAGATTTCAACCACGTAATTTCTTTGCGGAATCATTTTTAACATAGTGGTCACAGTTATTTACTCATATAATAAAAATCATGTAAATATTCATTTAACTTATGCTAAAGACAGGCTCATTTAAATAAGAGAACCGATGTTCATTTTCTCTAATATGAATGAAGCTTGCTGCAATGTTTCTAAAGTGATGTGCTCTTAGTGCAAATCCAGGCAGAGAGCAAGGTTTTTACATTGTTCTGTGACACCCAAACTCTAATTGTGTTCTTAATTTTGTGTACATTTAGATGTTCCTAGAACTGTATTTCTCTTAGCTGTCCTTTATAACAGTGTTTCATGCAGCATGCAGGCACTCTTGAAAGAGCTTCAGAATGAAGCACATATTTTACAACACATTTATGGTGAATTGGCAAGTATTAATTATCTTAAAAACTTCTCAAGCTTAAAAATCACCTTTCAGGTAAACACAACTCAGGCAGAATCCTTATGCTCACTGGGGAGAAACACTCTGTCTCATGAGGACACTTCCATGGAAGTCTGTCCAGCCCAAACAACTTCCATGTGCAGCACTTCCATAGCAGTTTTCTATTAACCCAGAAACCTTCTAAATGTAAGTTCAATTGGCTGATGTTCTTCATTTCAGTTCCCCTTCCCTCAAAGGACTGAGAGGATTTCCCAGGCTGCCCTGTAAAATATGTGTGGAACATTCTCCCTAATTCTGCATATCCTGCATTTTTCAAACCCTGCTTTACAATTTTCTATTAGCTTTCTATATATCCAGCCACCCATCTGAACTGAAAAGATGCATATGGTGATAAATCTGGTTTTGCTACTACAGCTCTTCATCCAACCATGACCTTTTTTCCCTTTTTGATTTTATCCCATGTTGTATCAGCCTACAACAGATTTTAAAGTCCAGGGACAAGAAACAGCCACTTTTAATAACTTGTATATCACAGCATTGCCTGTAATTTTCAGACACTTTGGACACCTTTTCTTCAAAGCATTATGCAAATAAGTTGAAAATGGGAATATTCATCTCAACAGCTTTCAAGAAAGTCAGTCAAGAAAGAGAGTAGGAAAATACTACTGTTTTTTTCTAAACAGGAAGGTGAGACATAAAGTCATGCCAGAAACCTGGGACAAAGCCTGTGTTTGAATATGGGTGTTTATCCAAGATCATAAGCATAGCCCCAGCCTTTGTCTGACAACCAGAATGAATACTTAGAGCACTAAAGTAAGCAGTGAAAGTCGAGCTATAATAAAAAATAAAATCAGAGAGCTGCATTTATGGTCGAGAATAGAAGGGGCAACAGAGATGATACCCTGGAATCACCTACCAACAGGAACAAGAAACCAATGATCAGGAGGAGGAATAAAGTGAAGAGATTTCCTCCCCATCCTATGAGTTGGAGCTGTTGATGAGAGAATATATATGCAATGAACATACAAAATATAAATTTATATATACAAATATACAATAGGAAATAGTATACAAATACTTACATGTAAAAATAGCTTTTTACTTTCCCCTTTTCTTGATTTACAAAAGCATACAAAGTTTCCATTGGTTAATGTTTAAGTAGTATGAGTAAACCCTGTGTGACATGTTCCACATGTAATTCCTTCAAGTGTTCACAGTATTGGCTATTACAGTGTTGAATCTGAATTCCAGATGTTAAAATATTCATATGACACATTCTAAACTTAAAGCATTAGTTTAAATACTGTTTAAATAAAACTCACATGTGTAGTTGAATTATGGTCATATTACAAATGAGTCTGCTTCAGTTGAAAACTTTCCATGACAGTAAGCTTGGAAATACATATTTAAACTAGAGATGAGTATATTTTAAGATTCTTGAACTGCCTTTTAATGTGCAGATAATACTGTAAGATGGGGAGTTCTTTCAACTTCATCTGAAGCAATGCAAGCTGATAGAACTCAGTATTACAAATTATCCTCAGTAGGAAAGTGGATGCACAGAACAATTTGCCATCAGAGCCAGACACATTGTCACTTTCTTCAAATACCCAAAAGACAAGAATGAATGACAGGTACTATTGTTTTTTGTGTTAAGAATAAATGATCTGGAGCACTCTGCATCAGGAAAGCGCTTTAAATTAAATCAAATTAATCCTCACAACTCCCATGTGAGTTAGATAGATACTATCCCTGTTTTTAAAGATGGAGAAACTGGAGATCTAAAGTATATTATGATGGCTGCATGGGAAATACTGTCAAAATACTGTTATTTGGATGTTGGAGCAAGTCAAATGCACAACTGGAGTAAGTGGAGATATTAATGAGACAACTTTACACTCACCAGCTTGGGTACTGACAGCAGGCTTAGTACAACAGCCAAAGGTTCATCATGGGCTGCAAAACACAATTTTGCCAAGTGCCATTCTGCTGGAGCTGAACTGTGGGACAATAGTTTCAAAAATCACCAACTACATAGTCCCAGATGGTGCAGACTGACCAGGGTGGAAGGAAGCTGCATTTCAGAAGTTATGAATTAATCAGGAGTCTTGAGTAGACAATATCTTCTCGTTCAAGAGTTGGGTACAGTTCAAGAACCACGCTTAGCTCATCTCTAATTTCACCATATATGCAAGTGCTCACAATATATTGTGGATCAATATATTCAGGTGTTTTTTAAAATTTACTCACTTGGAGGTCTGTATTTTTCCTCACATTTCTCTTGTTGAAAATTTCTACTGATACAACAAATGGAACTAGCGTTTCAGTACAGCAAATGAGCTAGAAATAATAATTTTAAATATCTGAGATGATGGACAATTTTCAAAGGACCACCATGTTCTCTGTGTGCACCTGTATATACAGGAAATCTCATCTGTCTTTAACTGCTCCTGCCTTGAAGTAAAATCCAGTTAAAGTATAAAGTGCATAGTGTGGATTAAAACCCTAAGAAATGACAAACAATGCGTCTGCCTTCCACAGATGATTAATTTTGCTTAACAGCTGAACCACCACCCTTTTTGTCTTCTGGTTTTTAGTTTAGTGTTACCTAGGCTGAGAAAGGCCAGCCAGATGTAAGCAAAACTGTCGTAAACTGAGACATTTTTGTAATATGCTGTTAAGGGAGAGTTAAGTAAACCAGTATCAAGACACTGTCCAGTTGGGATGTGTAAATGTTATTGTCTGCTTCTTGGCCCACTTAGCAAATACTTTCTTTTCTGTGATAAACCTGTGGCCTCCATATGGAGCATTTTCATGGAGAAAGTATTCCTCACACTCATCTCTTCCTGGCTCGTAATAGTGGTAGGGAACTTTACGAAAGCCTTCTGACCTAGGGACAAGAAAGATACACTTAAGTACTATTTTCAAGAAAAACATCAATATATAATACTCCTGAATACAAGATACAAGCATCCTGGCTTGGGTCAGCAATGGTGCGGCCAGCAGGACCAGGCAGTGAGTGTGCCCTGTTCTCAGTATTGGTGAGGCCACACCTCAAATCCTGTGTTCAGTTTTGTGCCTCTCACTACAAGACAGACACTGAGGTGCTGGAGTGAGTCCAGAGAAGGACAATGGAGCCAGTGAAGGGTGTGGAGCACAACTCCCATGAGGAATGACTGAGGGAGCTGGGGGTGTTCATCCTGGAGAAAAGGAGGCCCGGGGGGACTTTATCACTCTTTACAACTGCTTGAAGGGGGGTTGTAATGAGGAGAGGGTTGGTCTCTTCTCCCAAGGAACAAGTGACAGGACATGAGGAAATTGCCTCAAGCTGCAGATTGGATATTTGTAAAAATTTCTTCACCAAAAGTGTTGATAAGCACTGGAACAGGCTGCCCAGGGAAGTGGTTGACCCACCAGCCCTGGATGTATTTAACAGATGTGCAAATGTGGCACTTGGGACACAGTTTAGTGCAGACTTGGCAGTGCTGGGTTAACAATTAAACTCCATGATCTTAAAGGTCTTTCCCAACCTAAACAATTCTATGAATGATCTGAAATCCTTTCCATGTGTCAGCACTTGAACTCCTTTGCTAAACTGTAAGGGCTTTCATTACATCACGATTTCTAGGATTCTTAGGGCAGAAGCAGCTCAGTATATCTCTCAGCACACATCAGTAAGAAGCTGATGGGCTGGCTCTTACGGGCTCTGCACATTTTGTTTAACCTGTGATAACTCAGCCCACAAGGCTCCCTCCCTAAGCAGACTTCTCACTGCATAGTCCCAGCTGTTGAAACTGCTTCTTGAACTGGCTGAACAAGGCAGTTATAAGAGTAACATCCAATATAAGTAGGTAATCCAGTCAGAATCACAGCTTTAAGGAGACATCCTTCTCTGCTGCCAACAGTGCTATCATGTTGTTGACTGGTTTTACATCAGGGCTATGCAATGCCAGCTTGGCTGAGCTCTCTGAGGACTTTAGTCCTGCCACCCCTCATCTCAGGGTGCCTACTGCGTGTTTTCATAAACAAAGAACAACATATGTTCATTCTGTTCATTCCATCTGGATGACTCAATCAGTGAGATCTGCAAGTTCTAAAAAGTCAGCCTCTAATGTTAAGATATCCTAATTAAACAGCTGTGACTCAAATTCTGTTGTTTGTGACATTTTTTAGGTTCTGCCAGGAATGAATCTCACACTGGAGTGACACAGAATGTGGAGTGACAACCTGCACAAAGGCTTGACTTTAGGAGCTCATAACCCACTGGACTGATTACATGCAGGACTTGGACCAGCTTAGGTACAGAAGAATAGATGTGTATGTACCAGGACCATACACTGTTCATGACATTTCCTGCTTTTCTGAATGAATGACGAACAGTTTCATTTTATATTTTTCTACCATACACAGTAGATTAAAGTATTTAACTTGGACTTGTAAAAATTGTGTTTAAAGTTATACTTCTGACAACAGGATTAATCCACTGTCACTGTAAGGTCACCAACAATAGTTGGTTGGAATTTATGTCAGTTTATGGTGATAAAGCTCACAGGATTTGTTTTATTATCTCATTAGAAACCTCTACTACTCAAAACAAGCCATATATAACCTAGAAAGTTCAAATAGGTTGCTCAATGATGGTGAAATGTAATTTCAGTAACTATCCTGGGCTAATCATTTTATTTCACTTCAAGGGGTACTTGGTATTCAGAAAATAATGTATTAATTTTTTCCTCTATAGATTTGTTTTAGCAGTGGAAGCAAGTACATTTTATCAGAAGAATATGAGCATACTTTGTTTCCAGCTAATTCGGAAACTGCAAAAGATCTCTGATTAAAAATAGTTCCTTATGACATCTGATGTTAGATTTTGTAAATGTTTTTATTTTATCAACAGCACATGCCATATCAGGAGTGAATATGCTGACAATAGTGTCACATCAATGCAAAACACTAGGAAATGACTGCCTGATCCATTTTTTGGATTTAAGATATTAAAATCAATTGTGAAATTTTGACAAGACATCAGAATTGTAGAGGCATGAAAATAATTTTCTATGATCTTACTTGCAGTAGGTGTCATTTATCATCCCATAGACGTGAATTCCATAGCAGGCATCCATAGCCAAAATTAAGGTAAACCAGCCTGTGCTGAGATATGAACCTGACTGGACTCTGTAAAAATAAAACACACACAAAACAAATTGCAATGAGAAATTATCAACACTTTATCAAAGGAATACAATTTATTGCCTGGAACAAAAGGAATTAAGCAGCTTGACAATCTGTCAAAACCATAGAATTACTTTGAATTATTTATAGATATGCTCTCATTCTTCCCAGCTTGGGGCCTCCAGCTATTGTCCACATAAAAAAATACCATGTTAAACATCTGAAGTCAAACAATGCATCTCTAGTAAAACAGAAAATAATTTATTTTCACATCTGAAAGACAGCAATTAGTGGAGTTTGTAAAATGAGATAAAGTTTACCAAAATACAAAATACTGTTGTAATTTGTGTTATGTGCCTGTGAGTAGGCACCATCTTCTGCAAACAAAACCATAATCTGCAGCAGGCTATCCTCAATCTGAAAATTCACACAGTAATGAAACTTACAAGGATATTTTGGTTCAAAACCATCTAATATAAGGTTCTGAAAACCAAAATTCTGTGCATATCCCTTCACATAATTTCGTGTTATCATTCTTAGAGCTAACATAGCAGAGAGAAAACCACCAGAGGACAGTGCCCAGATTGACAGTCTTTGCTCAAATGCCTAGATATATTCAATCAGCCCAGAAGTATTACCTGGATGAGTGAGAAAAATTACATGTGTAAGTATATGGTTCACAGACTGGTTGTTTGAGCAAACACGAGCATTGTTAACCACAAACCAAATCCTGTTGGTTCTGCTCACACAAATGTTACCAATGGAGTCCATGGAGTTACCCAGAGAACCTGGCCATGCAAGACTCATGCTTTCAAACCTCACGAGCAGTGAGAGCACACTCAGCCCTTGCTGCTTACAAACTGGGTTTAAGTCCAGCTTTGTGCATGTATTGCTTTCAGTTTTACTGAAATCAGTGAAAACAATTATCTTTAAATTATTTTAAAATGCTCGGTTTCCAAAGAAAGATACCACAAAACCATCTTAATAGAGCACCTTAATAGAGCTGGGTGTGAGTGAGAGGAGGGGATATATGAGCTTTCTGCCACACCTGTAAGTTTTCAGCTTTTGGGTATGGCAGGGAGCAGTCTGTTCTCCATTCTAAGTCAAAGCAGACTAACATTTGCACACAATTAAGTTTTGCTGTAAAAGAACTCCCAAGTAAGCCTATGTGCAAATCAGTTATTGCCATCAACAAAATCTTCTGAAAACATTTTATCCTGGGGTAGGAATAAAATTTTCATGTGGGGGAAAAAACCCCTATAGCAATTTATGCAGACTGTAAGCCCCAACGTCCCTGTGAGACAGAAGAACCAACCTCAGCTGTTTTATCCTGGTTCAGAGCAAAAAAGTACTCCAGTCTCCTGCCTCCCTCCTCCTGCATAAATATACCAATCAGTAGCTTTTGGCACAGATTCTGTGTTACTTCCTTGCTCAAGTCGAACTAAATACTATTTAAGACAACGGGTGAAAAAGTAGTTGTACAACGTTTATCATGATAATTACCTGGCACATACAGGTCTGAGATTCAAATTCCTTCTCTGTGTAATACCTTTTATTATGGATAGTAGAAAAGCTCCAAGAGCTTTACATTCCTAAAGAAGCTCCAGTACGCTCCAGTTTAAATAAACCTTTGGTTTTTTTAGTGAAAAACAATTACCTCAATTCCCAGAGCTGAGTCCAAGAACACTGAAAGTAGTTAAATATTCTCTTCCTTGCCCATTTCTGTCACCCTTCATGGATGACTGGGTGTGAACTTCTATCCCTGCCTTTCCTGAAATATCCTTTCCCTTGGGGAAATAGCTAAGTATCTGTTCAGCTGCTTTTGTAAAGATCATACTGGAAATAATAAATAAAGGAATAAATAAATAACTTAAACTGCAGAACGAGAAGTGGAAACTAAAGGCAGGGTGTCAAACACCCATGTTTCATTAGGTGGATACCAACTGTAATTGTGCTTTTTTTGACACCTTTATAGCCATGAAAGTGTACAGCTGTTTATCTGCCCCAACAGGATCTTCATCTCTTCAACCAGAATGTTCTGCTACTGTCTAGCAGGGAGAATTCCCAATCCAATTCATGTTATTTCAAAATAACATTCTGCATTGCTTCTAACTTGCTTTCTGCTCTTGCACCAGGAAAGCATTGGCCTTGAACTTTCAAAGTGTTTCAGAATCATAATAACCATTTATAGGAACACGATGAAGATCAGGACCCTTCCGATAATGTAGGTTTATTGGAGAGCACTATATTGACAGTAGCATCTGAAATTTGCTATACTCAGGAGGAAAAAGGAATTTAAAAAAAGAATTAATCAATATTTCACGTCTTGTTTTAACACCATTGGACCTTAGTCCTCTCATCTATATACTGCACTGGCAGGATAAATAAAAACAGCAGAGTGAGTTCCCAGGTACCTTCCTTGGGAGATGAAGTACATGACAGAATACAGATTATATACTTTAAACCAAGCACTTATATTCATCCCATTTTTCTCCTCTGAAGATACATAGGGATATGAGGGAGCATACTTGAGCAGTGGAGATCTGGCTGATTTGGTAACATCTTAGAATTCAATCTGATACCATAAACATACTTTCAAAATTCTAATGAAAGCAATATTAGAAATGTGAAAACAATTCTAGCTGTCCCTAAAAAGCCATAAATTTCTGAATACCTTTTAAAATATCATCCCATAAAACTGCAGTCAAAGCAATGTCTCAGCCCTTGCTATTATGCTAACATTGTGCACTCAATTTCCCTCTCTACAGGAGAGTTTTACATGTCTCTTGGTCAGGGGTTTTTGAGACTCATTAGAAAAAGAGTTCCTCTTGTTACTGTAATTGCACTCAAATTTCAAATTTTACACATCGGAAATAAAAAAATCCTCCATTTATGTGTAGAATAAGGCTATGTAACCACACAAATCTGGGAGAAGGAGGATATTAATCCCAAAACAGGGTAAACAAGAATTTGTTAAACATCATTTGTAGAACTATAGCAGGCAGATATATTGTGGTACGTGTGTACAACAATTCCAAAATTGTTTCCTATGTTTCCAGAGATATTTTTTTTTTTTAATAGTATAAAATTAATGGGGTACCAGATATGGACAGAAAATTGTCTCAACAGCTCAGGAGAAAATAATGTACTATTTTCCAAAGTACAGTTTTAAAAAGATGGCTTTGCTTTCAAGACATGATTTACAGCTGAATGCAGCAATAAAAAGGCAATGCTCACAAAAAGTTACTTTGTTTACATTAAAAATGAAAGCTTATTTTGCATACTTCACACTTTATTAGTATTCTTAAAGAAATGATAGCTATTGGTTGTAATTCACTCTGCTAAATACCATCCACCACTTCAGAAAAGGACACAGGCACATGCTTAACATTAAAGACATGAAAAGACCAGTGGAATCAACTTAGTTAAAATGCTTGAAATGAAGTACATGCTTGCTTATCTTGCTCTTAGCGAAGGTTTAAGAGCTTAAAATGCCGTTATTTAATCTCAGAATATAAAAGTAAGCTCCAAGATTAATAGTTACTTGAAAGTTTCAAGTCTCAAAACATAAAATTTGCATTTTTAGTAATGCCTTCCATAAACTCCAGCAGAAAGAACTGACTACAGCTTCTCACAATATGTTACAAAAGAGACTTGCATTCTGTATTTCAGAAGAAAATAGTAAAATGCAGTTTGAGGATTGCTAGAGTTCTAATATGTGACATAGAAAGCTTTAATTAAAAATTAATTTAAAATAAAAGCAATTAGACAGGGCTCTTTAGCTTTAACTTTCCACTATTTCACAAAAAGAATAATTGATATAAAGAAGATGGAAGAGAGAATGCACCCTAAAAATGCTGGCAACCAAAATTCATCTTCTTTGACATTTATAACCGTGCTTTGATGTAGACTAAATGAAGAAAAAACTCATTCTTTCTGTCATTGAGGGTAAATGGAGGAACATAAGATATTTTCTTGGTGATCCAGGGCCGGTGAGTTCAAATCAAGTAGAAGTTTTGTTGTCAATCGAGTTCTGATTTTAGCACAGAATTCCAGGAAGCTCTTTTCTTCAATTCAATTGTTCCAGGATTTTTTATGCACACAATCAATTTTAGCTCTATGGTTCAATGGACTGTAATTTCCAGTGGGGACTTCAGTGGTAAAAGTAAAAATTAAAAAAACGTTTGTGAAGGCAGAGAAGATGTCTACACAAGCAGTTGCATGTCAATCTGATCGCAGAAAAGAACTTAAAAGTCTATTTTTTAAATTCTTTTGGGAGAAACTAGAGATCACAGAAGGTCAATTAAGAGTGTTAATTAAGATAAAAACCAAGGAAATTTAGTACTTCAAAAAGCTATTAATTAACAGAGAGCTTGCCAAAAGCATTAGATAGACACTTTTCCTTTCTGATTTAATTACAAAATATTGCAGTGAAGTACAATTCAACAATGACAGATTGAAATGACAAAATTCTCCAGGCCAATTAATTGACAAAAAATATGTATCTTTTCATAAAGGCTGTTTATAGAATCTAATCCTCAGATGACTCTCCTACCAAACTACTGAATCAGCAGCAGCTTTATTTGCAGCAGCTTGTCAGGCCTCTTGATTAATAAATAAGTATAAATAAGAGTACTGGTCTAAACAAACTAAGAGACCTGTAATACATGGAGTAGAGGCTTTATAATATGAGATGCCCTTCCAACAAAAAGGTTTGTTAAAATTATTCAAAATAAACAGAAATATTTTCAAAAATATGTCAGGATTAACTCAGACTATGTTCAGGTAGAATTGTCTCTGGTACTTCTTTGTATCTGTGGTGCACCAGGAGACCCCTCTGGGAGGGGGTCAGGGTACTCTGGCTTTGCTTGGCACCCTGTCACATCCCCTGTGTTGGCCTCACGTGTGACAGGTCCTTGGCAATGAGGGTAGAAGCTACATGTCCCCTCTGCACTCCCTAGTTAAAGACAATCAGCTTTTTTTCTCCCTGGGTTTCTCTGGGTTTTTGTATTGCTGAATCACAGTATGTTTCCTTACAACTAAAAATACAGGAAATTTATCTGCCAGCACATACTGGTGAGCCACTGCTTAATTCTATACTAACCAAATTAATGCTACCATTGTACTTATGTTGACTGAGACTTCTCCTTTTTTTTTTTCTTTTTNCTGAGTACAGCTGCTAAAAAACTCTTCTGCTTTGCCAAATTAAACACCCACATTCCCCAAGTTTTGGTCTATGCCTTTCTCTTGACATCAGATGTAGATTTGCAAATGACAGATTGGAATGAGCTGATAGAAAAATGCACCCACCACTGAGAGAACAGCAAGGCTCTCACCTCTCCCCTGAGGACCACAGACACTCCTCTTGCCAGAGAGCTGTTTTTTGACAGGAGCAAAGGAAGTACCTTTGGTATAGGAGAAGGGCCAGACTAAATGCTGAAGAATATCAGCCCTAACTTGGATTTATTTCTGTTTTCTCTAAGACACAGTGCTCTGTTGCTGATTATTTTATTACATTCTTTCTGCAGAAAAAAGCGCAGAAGAAGAGCAAAGACACAAGCACAGAGAATTGATTCTACCTGGTAAATATGGTTGCTATTTCTGCATTATAAAGATACCAGTTAGGCAGCCATTTATCATAATTATCCATTCTTTTGTAAGTGTGTGTGTGTGTTAGTGTACACACGTGTTTGCTTTGCATCCCACAATGGTGCAGGACATCTAATAGTAAATAGCTGTGCCTTTCTAGCAGTGAGCAGACTGTCTCACACACTGTGCTTCAGGTCATTCTGAAAAGTGAAACATTTATATGTGCACAGATGTTTTATTATCCATCATGTATCGTTTTATGCAAACTTAAACAAGTGGAATGCATTATGAACAGCACAGACCACATTCCAGATTCAGGCAGTGACTGTGCCCAGCAAGATGTACCTGGGTATGGAGAAGTGATGCACTCCAGCCAGCCCAAACTCTTGGTACATCATCCTTACTGTGAATCCTGAAAATAAACTGCAGTTGGGTGACATATTCTTCAATTAATCTCCAGAAATACTGGTTTTCTGTTTATATTAATACTGCACCAATGGAATATGGGGACAATAGTCTATTTCAGTTGACTTTGCTATAAACCTGCAGTAAAGGTTACTCCCAGGTCACAAACTAGCCCACAAGAATCTCCCCCCACAATCTGATTTAAAAAGAGATGTAACAATTAATAAACCCCATGTCAAAATGGCATTGAAAAAAAGACAGGAAGGACACTCATGAATGATCACAAAAAGGAGCAGAGAAATGATAGCTTTGTATTTAACTGTATCTAATTAAAAAAAACACCTAAACTATTTGACTTACTATTTACTTATTATTTTAGGCAAGACAGGCAAAAGCAATATTAGAAATAAGAACTAGTCTGTTACTACATGTACTGACATACCTGAGGCATCTGCTTGGGTATTTAATTTATGGATATATTTCCAATCTTTGTGTTGCGTACATTTTACTAATTTATTTCCTTTCTTTCTTTGTCTATTCAATACACTCATAGAAACCTGAAACAAAGCAGGGGGAAAAAAGGCAGCAGCCTGAGAAAATTGACTTCTGCTGTCTGAACTTCTGTAGTTTCCTTATTTCTGATTCCTTGACCTGACTTTGATGCATCTCAGTTCATTTGTGAACTCAGGCAATGAGACAAGGAAGTTATTCCACCCAGGCAAAAAGGGCTCTTTCAGACGCCTCTGCTGCTGATCTCAGAGAAGAAAAGCAGAATTCCTGTCTATCAAGGGTGATCATAGAGGTCCAGCTTGCTGCAAAGCACACAGAAGAGAAACAAGACTAAATAACTGTAATTGTAAACTCTGCCCTTCAGCCTATATATTGCACATATATATTATTTCAAGGTGATTCCCATGCATTCTCAAACTTGTGCTCATCTCTTCAAGATGAATGGCACCCCCTGTAGAAAACATGAATTGGTAGATGAATTTCTTACAGCTACTGGGCTTCTCCAGGTTGCACTGAGACTTCAGGTAAGAACCGTGGTCTCAGTACAAACTGTTTACAGAACAATAAATCCCAATTCCAAACTTTTTTCCTCCCCCACTCTCTTCCCTAATCCTTCTGTTTCCAGAAATACATATTCTCTTGATTTCTCTTGAGTCAAAATTCTTTATTTCCCTTTCTGAAGGGTCTGAGTCACAGCCCATGCTACTGCATGCACTCAAGTTATCAGCAGAAGATGCCCTTTGTGAGTGCCTGGGTTGCACTTGTCCCCTGGGGTCTGAAGTCGAGCAGTTCATACACAAGCACACGCAACCTCGACCTGCTGGAGCTGCACTGTGCAGAAAGAGAAGCACATGGCTCCATACATCTCCATTTGCACTTGTATTTTGTTGATGAACAAATGCATGTTTCAGGACAGCATGCACAGAAAAGTCGCCCATTATGAACACGCAATTATGTTTAGAATGAAGGAAAACTAAATTCACATAAGCAGGTTTGAGGGCTAAGCTGTTGGCATCTTTACACAGCCATTTTTCTCTTCAAAAACCACCTGAGTGAAATCCATTCCATGCTTAGGAAGACTGTTTATCAGGGAATACAACTCTTCTGGTCAACGGCAGCAGAGCACTCACTCCACAGGACCGTTACTTATGCTTGCAGTGGTTGAAGCAAATGGGGAGGTAATGCCAAAATTTCCCTGGTTGTGGCACCATGGTGTAACCCTGTCCCACTGTTCCTCACTTTTTATTGGACTATGCCAATGTAAGGCCAAAGACTTACTGCAATCCCTGGTGGCTGTGACAAATGGAGTGACAGCTGAAACCTTGGCACAGGTTTCAGGGCTGGTGCCACAGTCCTCTGTCGGGCAGCTTTATGTGCTCTTCTCTTCACCACTAGCTGCATCCACTTTGCTGAGTCCTGGTTCAATATTTTCACACAGCGTGAAAGGGAGTAGAGAAGGATTTAGATTTTCATCCTTTGTAACCAAAAATGAATCAAAACGAAAAACAGTGCCAAGTGGAAGAAAAAAGACAACAGGGCCTTTTCCCTGCATCTCCATTTAAATCAATATTTGCTGCCTTGGGTCTGCACATTTTTCTACAGGGAGGATATAAACTAAACAGAGCTGCAGTTAATCCAGGATCCCTGAAGAGATTTAATTAAGGAGGCTTTCCTACCCTTTTCTTTTGGTATTAAAGGGCACTCACTACTCCTAGCTGCATATTTTAGTGAAATGTATTGTAGGTGAATACAGAAGAAATTTCTTGATTAGCTCTTACCTTCTCAACACAAGATACTGAAAGGAGTTCATCTAACCTTGTCTGAAAGCAGCTTAAATTTTTCATAAAAACATTTTCTATTAGGATGGATCTTTTTAATGTTCAAATCAAAAATATGATACAACTTTGTAAAGGTGTACATTGTATTTCTGTGACACCGGGATGTGAGAAGAGGCTTTTATAAAGACATTTTTTTTATTGTTATGGTGAAAATGAAAGAATAGCTGGCATGAGATTGTACCCTAACTCTGTTCATTTAAGAGGGAAGAACTGGACCAGACACTCAGCTGACAGAACCCACACTGATGTACATCAGCTGACAGCCTTTCAAATTTACCACAGTCCGCAGTCGTTGTGGTAGTTCAAGCACTACCTCTTTGATACTGACATGGAAGGGAAGGCGATGTTACATTGTTCTCCACACATTTCACATTAATCTGAGAAACTTTGCTTTTTACCAAGATGGATGCCCATACAAAAAAAAAAAGCTTACGGAGGGCCAGGATGTTAACTCTCAGTTTTATTTCTGAACAGATAATATTCAGTGGAAAAAGAGAACTCAAACTCCACACTCCATCAGCGTGCATTCCTCTATCAACAACTTGTCTCCCCCAGCTGTGGTATTCAGAAGAGTGTTTCCAAGATATTCTAAAATTAATTCCTAATTTGTTGCTAAATTACTAACTGATAATTTACATTACAGTAGCCCTGTGAATCCTCACTGTGCAAGGCACGGAACACACACAGCAGTTCTTGAACCAAAGAACTTTACTGTCAAACACCCAAGAGAAACAGATTCCTTGGAGAATGTACCTGTCCTTATCCCTAACACTGCATCACACCATAAAGCCAAGTTCTCTGGAATTGCATCTGGAGCCACAGAGCTCTTCTCTACACTGTCTATTTGCACTAACCAAAAGTTCATTTTAGATTATGGAACATCAATATTTTTAGCAAAAATGAAGTCTTAAATCCAGACAAATTATTCTGATATGCAAAAAGGAGGTAAAAATAGAACTTGCATGGGTCTGACTTCTAATTCAATTGCAAGAGGCCATAATGTAACCCATCAGTCAAGCTTTGAAGATTAACTGGTAATTAACACAGATGTTGCCTTCCCTTTTACTACTGTAACTTTCTCCAGATTAACATTTCCTTAAAGAATACAAGGAACAAAATATTAATCTTTCCTTTTCTTTTTTTTTTCTTTTTTGACATATATTTTAATGAAGCATGCACACACATATAGGTATCATATTATGGTTTAGTATCAATATTAGGGTTTTGCTTACAGTCTATATTCCATCGAAATGGATTGAGTCTTTCTTTCTTAATTAACTCACCTCTATCCACATATAAAGAAAGACGCAAATAATCCTCACATCTGAGCTACTGAAACTTTCTCCAACTCCTCCACTGCTTGGCTTACATAGTAGATGGCTTTCTGAAGGGCAGCTTTTGCTCATGCACACTGTGGACAAGAGAGGTCCAAGTCTAATTAAAGCCTCACTTAAAATACAGGGTCCCAAATCCTGAGGACACACAGGATTAGCTTTTGTCGTTCCCCTTCTGCTCCCCCAGTCACTACATTTATGCAGCAGGATCTTCTGAAGGCCAGATGCCTTCAACCACAGATCCAAATATCTACACTGGAGGCAGCACCTTGATTGTAGGCAGACATATTTGGCTGAACAAAGAATGGCACAAGTTCTTCTCTCAGATGACAGCCTTTAGAAAAAGCATGGTACAGCAAACAGTTCAGAAAAGCAGAGACTGCCATAGCAGTTCAGAAAAGCAGAAACTGTGGAGGCTGCCACAGAGAAGCTCACAGGGAGAGGACCTAGGGGTGACAGTTGATTTCCTACTATCCCACTGAACAGTTTCTTGAACACTGGGCAATTTCAGAATATATTATTTCAATATTCATTGAACAGTCTGCAGGAGGTTAATAATACAAATGGAAGCTTTGAGAAAAATCTCCATACTTATTAGAATGGCAGTTAAATGCTAGAAACCAGAATTTTTATGGCTTCTCTGCTATCAACTGAAGTAGCAAATTACTTAATTTTCCAAGTCTTTCACAATGCAGCTTTTTGAGAATAACAAACACAAGAATCATCATACCAATCATCTAGCCAGCTCACTGTCAGTCTAAACTAATGCCTAGGTATCAAGAATGGTGAGAACTTCAGTTAGCATCAGCAATATGATATTTCCAGTGAACCCAAGTTATTAGAACACATTCATGAAGTGGGACAGTGGGTGGTCCTTTGCTTTATAAATAAATGAGAGCATTTCTCTTCCACATTATATGGCTCTTAGTAACATCATCTTTCCAGTGATTCCCAGTATCAACTGGTTAAGACTTGGCAATGTTGTCATGGAATTGTGCAGGCAAGCAGCTCCTCGAAGGCCATACATGTGACAGGATCCATCAGAGGAGCCTGTGGCTGCTCCCTTGGCACCAAAATTCAGGACATCACAGTTAATTAAATTCTTATCCACAAGATTTGCATAACAAACATTAAAACAAGCTAATTAATTACAACTAGAAACTGCAACCCACTTGCCACAATTTAGCTGACTCTAGTCTAGATTACATCCTTTTGACACCAAACTAAAATCTAGAACTGACTAAAATCTATTCTATGGTTACATCACAGAGAACCTCAGGTAACAGTAGGAGCTACACTACTGGAAGGAATATCACATTAAAAATTAGGAGTTCAATCACATACAATAGCAGAGATAGTGTCACAATTAACTTTACAAAACAACATCATTCTTTATAAAGCTCTTTCTTTGCCTCTTCATGCTATGTGCCTGAAAAGCCCTTGCCAACAAAGACATTATACTAATTACAATTAGTTATACAAAGTGTAGGACAACTTAAATGATTTATTGATTTTTTTCCTCACAAAATAAATGTTATTTTGAATTCCAAATATATAGTAAGAAAAACAAAGCAGAAGCCACAGATGGCATGTTCAGTCTGGACACATATGAATATGAATATACTTACAGGGACACTCAATCTATTTAAAACTTTAATATTTTCCCTGGAAAAATTAGTGCAGAGTAGGTTTTATGAAATAAATTCATTTTTTCCTGAGCAGAGACATTTAATGTACAAAACCAAGAGCTGAGCAGTTTTAAAAAAAACTATAGAATAAAGAGGTTCTTCCAACATTTTTTTTAATGTCTTTGGGCCAACAAATAAAAGTATGCACATTTGACATGCAATATTAATGTGGCACTATGTTTGCATTTGGTATAATTATTATCTACATGCAATCTGAAGACATAAAAGAATCTGAAGTTGTGTTAAACATCTTTCTGTGTTAACTATCAAACTTCATACCTAGGCATGGAAATAACAAAGGAATCTTTTTGCTTCAGTTCTTTGGGAAATCTTTCTAAGAATTACCAAAAGATCCTCCTTTGTCCTCCATCCTGCAACATCATGAAGGTCCTGTAATCATATGGAGAATTTGCTTGTCCTGTCAATATCCTCAGTGTTCAAGTGTATTTCCAGGAAGGATTTGCAGCACTGAGAGTCTGACCAGAACACAGCACTCGATCCTTCAGGGGGACCCTCTCATAAGTCTATTTTGAATTCCTCTGAAGTTCCAAATAAATACCTAAAGCCACTGAAAAATGAAGAAGTGATCCAGTCTGATGTTCTCCCAGTCCTTTTTACATGCCCCATCTCCAGAGTGCCAAAGCACTCAAGCACTTAGAGGTAAATCTTCCGTAACACAGACAATGAACATGCACAAGAAAAAAGGCTCAGACACAACAGCCACCCCAGGAAGCAGCAGGTTTACATCCTGCTCTCTGAGTGCCTTTTGTCATTACACCAGCCATTCTGTCCTCAGTCTTGTCAAGTGAAGGCACAGCACTTAGGAAAATACATTTCTCTTTTTTTCTGGTCTGCAAGTCAGCATTATCTGATTAGGTCTACTTCCTATGGCTTGTTCAGTCTCGCTTATCAGACATACTGGAAAATATTTCCAATAATAAGCCAGCAGAAATCTGCCTTCATATCTGGTGTCAGGCTACATATAACAGAAATCTTTTCATTTTAGTTTTAAAATATTGCTTCATTCAACAAGCCGACTTCTGGCTGACACACAATCTAACCTAAAGGCTATGGATCAGCAGGTAAATGCAGAAATTCTATTAGTTTTCAGACCTGAGGTTTATGCCTTTCATTTCAAATGAAATCAAAATCCTACACATGAATAGGTAAAGCACAGAGCAAAGATCCTTTCTTAAAAACATCCATTACATATCACATGAGCACATGGAAGAAAGCAGTTCTGCATCTTGTAGATACTGTATTTCTTGTGTTCAATGACTCTGGCCAGGATGGTAAATAGCCGACATAAAAGAGATCCATTTTGAGGAAAAATTAAAACCATGACGAACATTATATTAGGCAATGTGAAATCCTGCAAAGGTACAAAGGCATATTCAGATATGCTTGGTATTAACAAAACCTCTCCAAGCTTGTATAAATTGGACTTCCTTACCTAAATCCGATTTTAAAAGTAGTAGTGAAACTTGTCTAGGCTTTAAAGGTTTTGGAAATGAGTATCCTCATATAGGACCAGAAGAAGGAAATAGTGCAAAAGTGCATATTGAGAAGTATCCAGAATATTGAGGAGACTATTTCTTTTTCCAAACTGAAAGAAACACCACCAACAAAGAGAGAATTCATTCCTTTGCTCTTTCTAGAAATGTTCACATCCAGCTTTATATATAAATACAAGAGATTTAGGAATGGTTGACTCCTAACTTCATTTTACTGTTTGCTCTAAAGAGATTCATTCACTGGAAGTTCTCAGAGCGTAGGCATTACCATTTTGACACGGTATATGGACTGAATCCCCAAACTAATAGCAGAGAGTATAATTCACTTCTGGTGTGGTTTTCCTTCACAATGGTGCATTGTGAGAGTCTCAGAGCAAGAAAATCGGTTGTGTTTACATGATGACAATTATGATCATGCTAACAGTGGTTTGGTTATTTTCGCTGTAGGTCTTATTCTTTGCATTCAGTTAAGGAAATTGTTCCGTGGCTTTGCCAGGAAAAAATACAGAATCAAAGCACAACTTTTTGGTCCTTGAAAACTTAGCTGTAATATTTGTCTTCGGAGTATGGCATTAAACAGAAAAGAAGCTTGTTGGGCTCCCTCTTTTTCAGTATGTAAGCCTATTCAGATCTTTCATTTGTACTTTGTGTTTATTTGTATTTAATCTGCATTTTCTCCTGGCAATAGGTTCAATAGCCTCTTGTTTCATTTTGTGCTGATGCTATCTTACAGCTTGATGAGAACAAGTGAGTTTGCATTCTTTATCATAGCTCTTAGCTATTATAATACCCAGTTCTCATGCATAGATATCCCATACATTTTCTCCAAGAGAGGCAGAACCTCCAAGAGAGGTAGGTGTTACACAAATATAAAGAAATGTTACATCAACTGGCTTAGAGTGAAAGCAAACATCAAGATGCAATGACCAGGTCCAGCTCTCTCTCAAGTTCAGTAAGTCAATTAAATCAATCAAATCTTATGAAAAAAGAAAAAGACCCCAAACATGGTAATTCTTGTTTATCTTACAGATGATAACAGAAATTCTGCTTTATCTTGTCCTTTTGACAGGTATATGCCAGCACTTCTGATTCTGCACAAGTAGTTCTGACAAGGAAACAGTGCTCTGAACTCTTCAGTCAAAGGCTGACCTAAATGGTGCTTTAAAAATAACATTTTGTTGGATTTTACTAAACTAGGGCTGCACAAAACTAATAGAGTATATAAAACCATTATATATGAAATATGAAATATGAAATATGAAATATGAAATATGAAATATAAAATATAAAATA